>CANTUT010001073.1:102500-352500 GCA_947687605.1 Reutealis trisperma | reverse complement strand
AAATGAAAATCTGAAAATAAAAAAAGGTGATAGTGGTGAGTTTAAATTTGCCAATATTTTTTTAAGAGTGAAAAAAGAAATACTCTATTCCATATTTTTTAATTTTTTGTGGAATATATATTCCATAAAAATTATGAAATTGTTATTTTATAGAATTAGTATTTTTTTGGTTTGAAATTTGAATCAAAATAGATAATAACAAATCCTTAGGAATTAGTATTCTATTTCTAGTCAATTTCATGAACCAAACATAGCCTAAAAGTAAAGAGGAAATATAAAAATAAATGGGAGAGAGTAAAAATATAAAAAAATAAAAATGGCAATAAAATTGTAATTAAAAATAAAAAAGAGTATATGGTATAATTTCATCTATACTTATTATTACTTCACCCATTTTAATCCCTTTTCAACTTAACATGTGTGACCTTATGGGATCTCACCCACGGTGGCAATAAACATGAATTATAATCTTAAATCATTTAAAATTAGATAAATTAAAAATCCTTTCTAATTTATCATTAATTCTTAATTCAGAAATTCATATTTATAAATCAAGATTGATATCTAGCAATGTATCATGACCACCTAAATAATGAGAATAATCTACGTGGTTTGACTTAACCCTTCCATGCATAGTTGCTATGTAATTCTATCCTTCATCCTTTATATATATCATTTAATCATGGATAATGATTTTAATTCAAATCCATAAAGATTAAACATTTGTTTCTTGTCACCAAAATTGCAAACTCTTATGTGATAGAAATTAGAAACTCCTTTCAATTTACTATCCACCTTTGCCAAGGATTCTTAAAGTTAGCAATTTCCACAAGAGGCCTTGAGATATTAAAACTCTTACTTTAAGAGTGATGAATCTATCTTGACCACTCACCTAACTTCGAATGGCTCATAACACCCTCAACCTCAATAGTTTGAGTTACTCCAAATGAAGCAATGACTGATAGAATCAAAGAATGATACTTGACCCCCAAGTTACTGTTGTGATCTCAAGTCTAAGGATCAATTACACAACTGTCATGGTGAGAATGTCATTGGCAAAAGTCCATGTGAATTCTCATATGCAGATCAATCCAATGTACTTGTTCAGAGTAACAAGTATCCATATACTTATTCTAAGTATCATCACACTTATAGCTTATGAGATCAGCTACTTGTTTCGTAAACAAGGAATTAAGCATATGCTAAGTCCCATCTTATAAATACTATGACAGGGTTTTTTAAGATTAACACTTTGAGTAGTAAGTATTTCATATTCGCAATCTCATTACGAATACTTTTACAAGTATATTAATCTAGGGACTTTATCAAACAATCTATTTATGTATACCTGCTATTATAGAAACATAATGTAATATTAAATGAGAGATAAAATGACCTTTATTAATCTTATAATTGCAATGTAATGTGATAACATCTCTAGGCTCTAGAGCACATCACTGACACCATGGTTAGGTAACAACTTGCCCAAGATTTTAATAAGCATAATCCCCCACTTTCTAATCCTGAGAATCACCCTAATGGAGATGGGACTGCTAATGGGGTTGATGGATAGTAGGGTGATGCTTAGGATCAGGGAAACCGAGGTGATTTTACTGATGATGTCTTGAGGATACAGATGAATACTCTCCGATTATGCAGAAAGCTCTCACCAAAGAAAATGAAGAGCGGAGGAATTATATGAACCTAATCAAGAAGCTGTTAAAAGGGAAAGGGTTTGACAAGATTGAAACTTTGAGTGCTTTTACCATCGATGGGGCTGGCAAGCTACCCAACCAGTTCAAATTACCTGATATGATGAAATATAAGCGAAATGGTGATCTAAACATTCATTGTAAGATGTACGCCACATTGATGAGCATAACTGATGCCACCGAACAATGAATCCTGCAGCTTTTCCCAACCTCTTTGGATGGGGCTACAGTTAAGTGGTATTATAATCTTGAGAAGAGTAAACAAGAGGATTGGAACTTATTATCTAAAAGCTTCATAGCTCAATATGGGTATAACACACTACTTGAGGTGACTTCGAGAGATCCAGAGTCTACTAGACAGAAAACTGAAGAGTCCATTTCAGAGTATATTATGAGACGGAGAGAAAAGGCAGCAAAGATAACTAACAGGCCAACTGAAAAGGAGCCTTATTATGAAAAGTTTCTTACCTACCTTGTACAATTGGCTATGTGTGGTTCCTTTGAAGACTTTCGAAGATTTGTATTACTTGCGCCTACAATTAGAAGAAGTGGACTATAATAGATCTAAAACTTAAGGTTCAAGACTCAGAAGTCAGTAGTTCAAACATCAAGCTTCAAGGAGTGGTGTGAAAGCAACAGATGTAAACTTGATTAAGCCCTAACAAAAGTTCTTCTAGCTCAACCAGCCTTTTTGTATAGTATTGGATAGGTTAATAAAGAGGAATTAGTTGAACCCTTTGGATCTGACTCCTTTGCCTAATCCTCCTCTAGAAAATTTCAATGATAATGGTTATATTGTTGCCATCAAGTAGCAGGTCATGATACCAACAAATGTAGAAGATTGCATCATGAAATTCAAGAACTAATTAATAATAAGACAATCTCAGATCTAGAGGTGCCTAATACCAGAACCAATCCTTTGCCTAATCATTAAAATGCGCCTCCTTCGCGTAATTATTTGATCAGTCCAAGTATGATAGAAGAAGTCAAGAATTGCTTTACCCCTATAAAAGAGTGTTTAGAGAAGAGGGAGGCAAGAGAAAAGAAGGAAAAAGAATGTGTTAAACTGTCTCTGAGAGAAGAGAAAACAAGGAAGAGTTGTTCCAGGTTCTCAGTATCAACATCTGGGAAGATGAGGTCGAGATTCAGCACTCAGATTTTTGGGAGGAATTCGAGGAGGTAATGAGAGAAAAGAGATAAAAATAGTCAATAATTTGTCTCAGAGTGGGAGAGTATACCAGATCGTGGCTGAGAGAGAAACAGATAAATAGGGAGAGAGTGATAAGGTGAGTGAAAAGAGTAAGGAAATAGATAATGAATCTCTTTTAAAGCAATGAAGGAAAACTCCCACTAGCTTTAGCATTTGGAAATTGTTATTGACTACTCAGAGGCATCGAGAGGTTCTAGTTAAGGCTCTAACAGAAATGCCTGTGAATGCTACTGTTTCTCCCAAGGTTTAGTAGGCCTAGTTGGAGCTAAGGCTCTTGTGATCAGTTTCATGGATGATGAGTTTCATATGGAAGGGAAAGATCATACCAAGCCTTTGACCATAAGGGAAGAAGTAAATGGGATGAAAATAGCTGGTGCAATGGTTGATGATAGATCTGCTTTCAATGTCTGTCCACTGAAAGTTCTTCCTAAACTAGGATAACCACCAAAGACTTGGACACTTTTAATTCTATGATACGAGCTTATGATAATTCTAAGAGGACTGTCAAAAAGACCTAAAAACCATTGTCAAAGTGGGAGATATTGAGTTTGTGGCTGAGTTTACCATGCTGGATATCCTGTTGACTTTTGTTTTGTTGCTAGGACGTCCATGGTTCCATCCTTTATAGGGTGTCCTTTCAATTCTACATCAAAAGATCAAATTCCCCTTTGGAGATGGGATCAAAACTATTTGTGCTGCAAGTGATAATGTAATGGCTATGTTGAAATTAGACTTGGATGAAGGACCCTCTATGTTTGATTTCCAAATTTATGGAATTTATGAAGATTATATGGACCCAAAGATAGTCAGGATTATGCAATCACAGGGTTTCTTCCCTAGCATGGGTTTGAGAAAGAATAATCAAGGTGTGGCAGAGGCCATATACTTCAAAGGACACACTAGCAAGCTTGGATTGGGTTATGACATTAAGAATCCTCTAGTAGATACCTTGGGTTGTTTGGATATGAATGGGCAATTAAGGGGAAATTACTTCAATTTCCCTAAGCTAGTGTTAGTTAATGATAAGCCACCTAGGTTTGAGATCTTTGAAGATGTGATGCACTTGGTGAATCTCAATGGTCTAGGGGCAAATAAGGTGATAGAGTCTGCTGCTGAAGTGGGAATAGAAGATTTGGTTGAGGACATCAAGGGGCTCTTTCAGGGCCAAGAACCAGAGGTGGATGCTGTAGAGGAAGAGAACCTAATTGATGATTCTTTTGATATAACTAATGATGTTTATGTAATTGAGAAAGATGATTCTTTTGATTTAATGAAATGAATTTTAATTTTGCTTTTTTGTTTAATGTTTTTAGTGATGGTATCATTCATAAAATTGGTTCACACATGAATATTTATGATATCAATGCATTAAATTTACATAAATTTAATTTAAGCACACCAAAGGATCCAAAATTGCTACAACTGAGTCTTAATGTTACAGCTAAATTTGGGAAGGGAATGAGAGACTTCCATAGGTGGAAACAAGAAGCCTCTTCATATAGAGCTATGCAAATATGCTCGGGATAGACATAATGATAGCAGAGCACACCATTCTTTCGTATCCAAATTAAAAATTAGTAAAGCAGAAGCTAAGATGATTAAGACTAGAATAGGCCACTCCTATTAAAGAAGAAGTGAAGAAGCAAGTGGATGTGGGTTTTCTTGAAGTTGTTGATTACCCAAAATGGTTAGCTAGTATTATTCTAGTACCTAAAAAGGATTGCAAGGTTAGAATGTGTGTGGATTTTAGAACTAAATAAGACTTCTCTGAAGGATGATTCCCCTCTCCCACATATAGATGTCTTGGTAGACAGTGTTGCAATGAGGAAATGGTATTCCAATTGTGATGAGTTTGCCATTTATGATTAAATTTAGATGGCTAAGAAGGATAAGGTGAAGATGACTTTTGCTACTTAATAGGGGGACTTTTTGCTATAGAGTCATACCTTTTGGACTAAAGAACATTGGGGCAACATATTAATGCATGGCAACTACCTTATTTCATGATATGATTCACAAAGAGTTAGAGGTATACATAGATGACATGGTGGTTAAGTCCAAAACTAATGAAAGACATTTAATGACACTAGAAAAATTCTTGGATTGGATCATCCAACATTAGTTGAGGTTGAATCCAAAGAAATGCATGTTCAGGGTAAATTTTGGTAAATATGTAGGTTTTATGGTTAGGCCTAAAGGAATTGAGATTAATGCATAAAAGATCAAAGCCATCAAAAAAATGCCTTCTCCGGAGATTGAGAAGGAAGTGCAAGGATTTTTGGGTAGAATTTAGTATATTAGCAATTCATAGCCAGACTGTCTATAGTTTGCAAGCCTATTTTCAAGTTCCTAAAAAAGAACTAGCTGGTGAAGTGAAATGACTAGTGTCAGCTAGCATTTGAATGAATTAAGGAGTACCTAATGAACCCATAAATACATAGGCTACCTTAGCTAGGTAATCCTTTAATTTTGGAATTAACATTAGAAGATGTTACTATAGGGGCAATGTTGGCCAAAGTTAACTTTGCATGTATTGAATTTACCATATATTACCTTAGCTAGAAGTTGCTAGCTTATGAAGAAAAATATAACACAGTTGAAAAGGCTTGGCTAGAAATAGTTTAGGCTTTGAAGAAGTTGAGGCATTATTTCCAATATTTCAAAGTGATAGTATTGTCAAGGATAAATCCAATGAGGTATTTGTATGGGGTTCTTACATTAATTGAAAAGTTGTCAAGATGGTTAATATTGCTCTTTGGATTTGATATAGAATAAGCCACCAAGAAGATGGTGAAGGCAAAGGCGATGGCAGACTTTTTAGCACAAAATTTAGTAGAAGATGATGAGGAATGGGGCTTGGAAATAGTTAAGCATCTGGCTATGATTGAGAAATATACATGGATTCTCTACTTTGATTTGGCAGCCAATAAGAGTGAAGCAGGGGCTAGAGTAGTTTTACAATCACTTGAAGGTGAGCAAATTCCATTAGCTAAGAAACTAGATTTCTCAGTCACAAATAATATGGCAGAATGTGAAGCTTATCTATTTGATTTAGAATACTTAGTCGCACTAAGGGCAGAGGAGATTGAGGTAGATTCTAAGTTAATGATCAAACATATGAAAGGGAACTAGGAAGTAAAGGATAAAAGGATTATGCCCTATGTGGATTATTTGAGAATTGTTCTGCAACACTTTTCAAAGAAGAGTTTTTGCCATATGAACTGGTCAAAAAATAAGCTAACAGATGTGTTGGCCAGTTTGGTTTTTGTGTGATAGCCTTTAGGAGAGTACCTGGTCAAACCATATGGGAGCTCTTTGTTATTCCAAAGAATGGGTCTTTGAGATGATTAAGGATGGTCACCCTTAGTATTATGACATCTAGATGTATATAAGGCATACTGAATATCTTGTGGAAGCTACTAAGCAAGATAAAACAACTAGGATAGCTTGAAAATTTCTTTCGATAACCTCAAGTTGCCTTTCTTATTTTAAGAGAAGACCAGTAGTGAATGTCTCTAATTGGGCATCTCCTCCTCTTAATGGATTGCAGCTTGGTTAGTGCCTTTTGGTGGATTGTTGGTTTCCTCAGCCATTCTAGGTACTTTGCGAAAGCAAAATCAAAAAGGGATAAGTGTTTGACTTAGAAAATTAGGGAAGGAATCATGATGTAAGGTGATCATAGACTTTCAGATGGTGATAAGTGAATTATAGATTTGGATTGACAGTTTCTTTTTGGGAAAATAGGCTCTCCATTTTGTTAAAGGTTCTTGGTCTTATGCATGAATGCATAAATGTATGAATACATGAATGAAAAGGTGTATACAACCTAAGGTTTAAGTTTTAGATTCATACAACCTAAGGTCTAGGTTCTAGGCTTTATTTAGGGTGTATACAACCTAAGGTGTAGGTTCTAGATTCATTTTATAAAAAGGGTAAGGGTGGCTTAGATATGGTACTTGTCACACTATAGCAGTGATATACCTAACCACATGTGAGTCAAGGAGCCTGGCTTGGGTCAAACAGTACATGCATACTCGTTATAATTTTGAAATGATCAAAGGATTCGTCGTGGGGTGGATGATTTCACTATCGGTGAATAGACCCAATGAGGATTACCCATTCGATGTTACTTTCTATCCATTGTTGTCCTAAGAAATCTAGGTTGAAAACCAAAGAGCCTATGCAAGTGATACATGAAAGTCACTTTTGCATTAAAAGTGCCAAACTTTAGTTTCAACCAATTATTAGCCCACTTTTCTTTATAAAAAAGATTTCCAATGGAGTTGCCAGCTATGAAACCTCACCAGAGAATCAGTCCGATCTACTGAAGGGGAATAAAAATGCTTATTGAGGTTCAAACTCATGATGGAACCCTTGGGTTCAGATTGATTGATTTTAAAGAGTTGCCATCTTAATTTTATTTTAGTTGAGAAAAAGATTAAGGGCAAAACTCAAATTGACTCTAATTAATATCCCAAAAGAAAATATCACTAGTCTTGAAACCAAAGAGGATTCGAGGACTATGTTATCAATATATTTTGACAAAATTAGTTTGACAAATTTAATATAAAATGACTTAAAATAAATTTAATAAACAGAAATAAGGATGATGTATAAGCAATAATGTTCATGCAATGCATGACAGTTATAAAGTGATAAACAAAAGAAAATCTATTTAAGAATTATTACAAACTGAAATGGATTAAAAATAAATAAATGAGAGTGTCTTTTCCCTAACTCTTATGGATACTAGGAAAAGTATACATTTCTTAACTAATTGCAAGAATTAACAAATCAAAAAGAAATTAACACGAAAGAAACAACACATTATACATAAATAAAAAATAAAAAAATAGAAATAATCTCATTAAAGAAAGATGAAGGTAAGTGGAAAATTATTTTTAAAAATATTTTGGAGTTGATGCCTAAAAGACCAGCATGCTTGCGTATTCCTTTGAATGGGAGTTGAACCCCATGCAGTTTTTCATTTTTATGAAAGAGGGGTTTTAGAAAAGGTTGATTTGATTTTTTAATTTAGTTCAGATTTAAAATTAATAACTTTAGATATTTTCAGTTTTAAACCTAAAGAAAGATATAAGAGAGAGAATTCTAGATCTGATTTAAGAAATCTCAAAAAAAAAAAAATTATACCTTAGTTTTATGCCTTCTTCGTATGAATGAGGCAAGTCTTGCACCAGATCCAATCTCCACCTTAGATTGGGATCTCACAAGATTAACCTTGCACATAATGAATTAAACAAAAAAGAGAAACAAAGAGATAATAATTGAAAATAAGAATTAAACTTTGAAATTATATCTAAAATTAAAGAAAAGAGATTTTTTTATTTTGAAAATTGATAGAACTTTTAATTTAAAACTGATAGAAAAATTGTAGATTTTTTGTATCTAAAACTTGTCTTTCCAAATAACTGCAAATGGGTCTTATTTATAGAGAAAAATATGAGTAGAAGTTAAGAAAAAATTGGAGGACTTGCCAGCACTGTCAACGCACTAGCTATAGAGGCAGCACCATTAGAGTGTCGGCCAATTTGCTACCCTATACAATGGCACACTAAAGGTGCCGCCTGATGCCGCCTAGCCCTTAACTCATACCTGAATCTTTGCTCAACCTGTTTCAGCTCATTTTAGCTCGTTTCTGATCCAATTTGAGCTTAGTTTAATTCTACGGGTTCATAATTGAGTTTTGGTCATTGGAGATACAAATTTGAGGGTTCACAGATGCCACTCCATATTCTTTGGTCTATAGAATGGAGGCAATATTGCCTATAGAAGTAAAAGTGCAATTGTTAAGAATTGCTTTAGAATTTGGGATACCTAAAAACTAGTGGGTGAAAAATTGCTATATAGAATTAGCATTGTTGGATGGGAAAAGGATTCATACTCTATTTCAAGATCAATTTTATGAGATAAAAAGGTTCATCTTAACCTAATAAGAGAAGGTGATCCAGTCCTCAAGCACACAAAAATTTCTCTGATGGATCCAAGAGCGAAGTTCAGACTTAATTGGGAGGGTCCCTATCTGGTCAAGAAGATGTTTTCAAAAGGAGCTATCATTTTGTCTAACATGGAAGACAACAAATTCAAAGAACCTATCAATTTGAATTTCCATAAAAGATTTTACACCTAAGCAGGGTAAAAGTAAGTAAGTGAGAAAGTCTTGCTAGGATAAAAAACCTAATGGCGGGTAAGAGGCAATCTTAGGCAAAAGTTAAAGACTAGGAAAAATAATACAAATAGAAAATAATAATAAAAGAGAGGCTAAGCAAAAAACCCTCTTTGGATTGTGTAAGCAAAAGGAGAGATGAAATCCAATTGTGATAAACAAATTGAGGGTGTGCTTTAATTAAATCAATGTAAACTTTGATGTTTTGATTGAATAAATTTGCATTTATGCTTTGGTTTTATTGAATGTTCTCATCTTGATTAACTGTGTAAAATATCATATAGAATTGCTAATGAAAATTAAAGAGAATAAGTTGTATTTCTGTGTGTCGAATGTGCAAGAATGAATACATATACATCGAGTTATCTGGCATAGTTAGAGGCATGATTAGTGGGTTGTTCTTGACTACAATGGAAGTTGCACATGGGATGGTTTGAAATATATACAGGCTACACATGTTGGACATGTTGAATTCTGGATTTCTTCTGGATGCTTTGACTTCCATTAACACCCCCCCCCCCCTAAACTCATGGTGTAATAGTGGATGCCAGCTTGAGTTTGTGCAGAAGATCTTGAAAACGAGTAGGCAGACGAGTTTTAGTGAAGATATCAGTAGTTTGATTAGTGGATGAGACAAATTGTAGATAAATGGTGCCTTAAAGGACATGATGGCGAACAAAATGACAATCAATCTCAATATGTTTTGTTTGTTCATGAAACACATCATTATGTGAGATATGGATTGCACTTTTATTGTCACAATGAAGTATAGTGCTAGAGGAATGGGTGATACCTATATTTGCTAACAACCAGCGTAACCATAATAACTCTGATGTAGTATCAGCAAGTGCAGGATATTCCGATTCTGTGCTAAAGCGGGCAATAATAGTTTCTTTCTTGCTTCACCAAGAAATAAGAGAATCTCCTAAAAAGAAACAATAACTAGTGGTAGAATGGCAGTCAGTTGGATCACTAGCCTAATTTGCATTAGAATAACCAAACAATTCCAAAAATGTATTAGGAGAAAAATGTAAACCATGGAAAAGTGTTCCTTTAATATAATGAAGGATTCGTAGGATTGTTGCATAGTGGGATGAGCATGGAGCAGACATGAATTGACTAACTAGATTAACAGCATATAAGATATCTAGCTGAGTAACTAAACAAGACTTCCAACTAGTTGGCAGTATAAGGTAGGATCATTAAGAGGAGTGCCATCAAGAGGAGTAAGTTTACAGTTGAGCTCTAAAGGGATTGCAACTGTTTTGCTATTAGTAATACCAGCTCTAGAAAGTAGATCAGATGCATACTTGGTTTGAGACAAATAGTACCCTTGAGAATTGTGAGAAACTTCAACTTTTGTGATGGCTAAAAGACTACAGACCAATGTCAATCAAGCAACTGGAGCAAATGTTTCCTCATAGTCTATTCCATATTCTTGAGTATATCCTTTGGCTATTAAATGAGCCTTGTAACTCTAAACAAATCCATCTGAGCATGTCTTGATTTTGTAAATCCATTTATAGCCAACAGAAATCTTGTTAGGAGGAAGATCAACTAGTTCCCAAGTGTGGATTTTCTCCAATGCTTGAATTTGTTCAATCATAGCTTGCTGTCATAGAGGGTTAGTGCTAACCTCATGATAAGAGTGAGGTTCGTGAAGTGTGGCAATAGCATAATAATAGTGAAAATCTCAAAAGTGAGAATGTGTTTCTCTTACCCGGATTGATTGATGAAGATTGATTTTAGGAGTAGGGGTCAGGTTCAGGAGTAGGTGCCAGATAAACAGTTGGAGCAGGTACATTCTCTTCAGATGAGACTATTTCAGAAAGAGCATAATCAACTTCATGAGACAACTCTGTATCATTAATAGGATATAACTCAACATATGGATTAGGAAATACATGATCTGTGCTAGAGTCATGAAATTTAGAAATTGTGAAAAACATAGTATTTTCCCAAAAGACCACATGTCGGGATATTTGCAATTTATTAGAGATGGGATCCCAATAGCAATATCCTTTATATTCTATACCATATCCTAGAAAACAACAAAGATGAGCATATGATTCTAGTTTAGTGCATTCATTAGGTTGAGGTAAAACAAAGCAAACACATCCAAAGATTTTTAGTGAATAATAGTCAAGAATCTTACCATAGAGCCGCTCAAAAGGAGACATGTTATAAAGAACAGGGATGGGGAGATGGTTAATTGTGTAAACAATAGTTAAAGTTGCTTCTCCCCAGAATTTTTCAGGACAACCTGATGATAAAAGGAGAGCTCTTACAGAGTCTAAGATGTGACAATGTTTGTGTTCAGCTTTGCCATTTTGTTGAGATGTATGAGGACAAGACCTTTGAACTAAAGTTCCCTGTTCATAAAAGAATTGCAAAAGACTTGATTCTTTGTACTCAATGGCATTATCAGTTTGAAAATTTTTGATAGGACAAGAAAACTGTATTAGAATCATCCTTGTAAATTGAATATAGATTTGCGAGAGTTCATATCTATGCTTCATATAAAAGAGCCATGTAAAATGTTAGTAATCATTAATAAAAATAACAAAATAGTGATTGCCACTAACTGTTGGAACTAGAGAGGCTCCCCAAATGTCAAAATGAACAAGTCCAAAAGTAGGATCACAAATAAAATCATTATTATTAAATGATAAAGCAAGTTGTTTTGCAAGTTGACAATGAGTACATTGAAGTTCTGCAACTTTTATATTTCCTAAAGTGCCACTCGAAATTAAGGGATGAATTTTACTAAGAGAGGCATGATTGAGTTGTAAATGCCACTGAAACAAAGGAGACAAACTAGTTGTGGCAGACAGAGCATTGTGAGGTATTTAAAGAGATTGAAGTTTAAATAGCCTCCCGATTTTGATTCTACTTCCCACAATTTGTCTCGCCTTCGAGTCCTGTACCTGACAGCCATTAGAATCAAAATGTACAGTTAATCCTAATTCACATATTTGACCAATAAAGAGAAGATTAACAGCTAAGGAAGGCACAAGATATGTATTAGATATAGTAAGAGTAGATGTGGAAATAGTTCCAACATGACTGATACCTATTTTATTTCCATTAGTAATATGAATGGGGGCCAAAAACTTATTTTGGGTTTTAGATTGGAAAATGTTTGGATTAGAGGTCATATGATTGCTACATGTAGAGTCAACTAACCATTGATTATTACTTAAGTAAACAGATATGGTACTAGAAGAGGAGGCACTGGAAGACATAAGCTTTTTGAACATGGATTCAAGGTCAAAGAGAGTGAAGAAGGCCACAAAAGGGGTAGAGGAGTTGTCAGAGACAGCAGCATTGGCACTGGAGGACCTAATTTCTGAGTTGATTATGTACTTGGGATGATTGTCTCTAGGTCTTGCTGGATGAGTAAGACAGTTGCTTTTGACATGTCCTAGTTTGTGGCAGTATCTGCACTCAATAGTTGGACAGTTAGAGAAGAAGTGACCAGATCAATTACAATTCTTACAGTATTGTAATGAATGAGTCGATGATGGCCTATGAGTAACCAAAGCCTAATTAGAGGAAGTTGGTTTGCTAATTTGCAAATGAGTTTCTTTGAAAATTAATTTCTTGACAGCAGTTTCTAGTGTTGGAAGAGGATCTCTGTGTCACAGAGATATGTGAATAGGTTCATATTTAGACCGAAGAGCCATGAGAAATTGGATCAGATGGAGTCGATCTTCAGTAATTTTGGCTTGGGAAAGCTAATTCCAGATGGGTTGTATTTGACTCATGAAATTATTAATGAATTGTCCAACTTCTTGCTTCATATTATTCAAAGTATTCCATAACTAATAATGATGAGTAAGACTAGAAATTGTATACCTGTTTTTAAGAAAATCCCAAATTTCTTTGGCAGTATCAAATTGAATGTGAATACTTGGAACAGAGGTGTTATGGAACCAAGTAATGATCTGATGATTTTTGCTTTCCCAATCATCAACATGATCATTGTACTTTGTTTTAGTTTCATCTTGAAGATGAACAGGTTTGGAGTTCCACCAGTGACAATCCTCTAGTATTTAATTCTAACTAGATAGTTTTCATGCTACTTGCCCAAAGATTATAATTAGTGCCACTCAAAATTGTCACAATAGGTTGACCAACATTAATATTCTCTATAATTATAAGATAAAGAGGGAATTTCACAAATCTGATAGCAAAAATGAAATCAAAAGGTTGAAAAACCTTAGGAACTGGTTCTTGATGTCTGAAAACTGGTACAAAAATGGTCGAACTGATAAGTCAAAGCTAAAGTCAACTGGTTTGATTAAACTGAACCGAGATGACATGTGGCAGATACTGAGTGGCTGGTACCAGATGACAGGGCATTGGCATGCATATGATGTGTCAGACATATGGATGCTAATATGGCAGCATATTGGACTTGTTGGTTGACGAGGCGAATGACATGTCAGACATATAGATGATGATATGGTAATGGACTAGATATATTGGTTGACATGGTTGATGATGTGGCATCTATTGCTAATGCATCATTTGCTAACATGACTTTTGATGGCTCTGTTAGATGATGTGGCTACTGATTGGACAAAATGCTGCTGACATGGAGAGAACGTGGAGTAATGGGTTGTTGACATGTGGCTGCTGCTGAAGTGTCTCGTCCCTTACCTCTGGATGTGCATAGTGGCACATGAGTTTCTGGGCAACTTCTTCAAGCGGCGCGTGAGGCCACGTGTGGCAGTTTCTAGAGCTCTGGTTGGTCTTATTTTGAAGCTTATGATGAGAGCTTTCTAATGGTAACCTTTTCTTGAATTATAAACGTGTTGCATGTAATTGAATGAACAATAATTTATTTTACAGATTAAAAATAAAATATAGAAAATTGAGAATAGCTAGGCTCTAATACCATGTAAAATATCATATAGAATTGCTAATGAAAATTAGAGAGAATAAGTTATATTTCTGTGTGTCAAATGTACAAAAATGAATACATATATATAGAGTTATCTGGCACAGTTAGAGGCATGATTTGTGGGCTATTCTTGACTGTAATAGAAGCTACACATGGGATGGTTTGAAATATGTATAGGCTGTACATGTTGGACATATTGAATTCTAGATTTCTTCTTGATGCTTTGACTTCCATTAACAAACTGAAAGACAAGTAATGCAAAATTTAAACTTAATTGAATAAAAATTAGATTCTTGGTTTCTTCTCTTGAATATTATCTCCGCAATTTCTGCTTCTCTTCTTAATCTTGATTGGAAAATGCTAGCTAAGCAATACAACTCGACGTATAGGATCCTGCTTTTGTTCATGAAGTGCAACCCATCCTTTGTACACATTTATGGGGTGAGGTTTTCATTCGGATTCACACTTTAAAGGACAGTTCTTCTAGGCTAGCTACATCTAAATAAATCAATGAAAGAATGAGTAAACCTCTTAGTTAAAACTCAGTAAATTCAAGGATATGTTGATGAATTCCATATTGTCTACATAGTCTTTGAGGGGGTGTAGTAAGTTGACTCATGTAATATACAGAGAGATGATTCCTAGTGTAAAATTGCAAGGTGACTAAGTGAATCCTCCATCATCGGCAGATCCAACTGATAAAATAAAGGCAATTCAAAAATACTCTTTCCACTTATTAACCAAGTCATATCCGTGGATCACTAGGCATCGGGTATGATGTTTTGGCACATATTTGGGAATTAAGTGGTCAGGAGGAGGTCCTACCCACCTAGTTTCTCTAATAGTCATATCTGACAAGGAATGGGATTAAAAGAAGAATTAATTAAAATGGTTCCAAAAAAGATGAAAGTGAAAAGAAGACTACATATCTATAGCAGCAAAGGACTACCTCTGAAAAATCAGAGTGATGACAAATTATATAGCCTAATAATGGTCTCCACAAGGATTAAAAAGACTAAGGTCCTCCCCTCAAATTTCCATATGAGAAATCACTAGAAGCAGAGCAAAATTTGCCTTTGTTGGATGTTAGATAAGCAAAAAATGTGTTAGGAGATAGTAATAGAGGGTATTTCAACAAGAACTATGTTCTATATTGACTTGAGGTGCCAAATCTAATAAATTATCCACTAAGAAAAAGCCATCTAGGGTTGTTTGAATGTAGTCGATGGGGGACATACCAAGAACATCATGAGCATCTTCACGAATTGAGGTCTCCAATTGAGGTATGATAGGGATGTCTATAGCCAAGGGCATTCTTCCTAGAATGACACTAAATTCTTTGTATATGGATAGATCTCATTCCTATTAAAATAGAAGACATAGGTTTTTATATCCTAGTAAGTGACAACTACTTCCATGAGGTTAGGTAGAATGGTTATCTTTTGTAAATATAATAACCATCACAATTTGGAAAGGGGCTAAATGATCCTAGTCTTGCGATGTTAGTATGAAAACAATGTTGTCAATCTTTTGCTTAGGGGCAAATGCTATGTTTTTAAGCTTTTGGATGTTTGGAATTGTTGGGAGATATTCTAAAGTAATGGTATAGATTTTTGTAGGGTTTGACAGCCTTTTATAAAGTTAAGGAAAGGAATTATAGCAATTATAGAAGGCACACGTTCCTTTCCATGCACCTATCATTACAAAAGCATGAATAGTGCTTTGCACCTTACTAGACATGTGTCCCCATGTGCACGTAGCACACATATAGGTGAGATTTTAAGTTTTTCATATTTTAGATCAATTTTTTCAGTATTTTAGCAAGCATATAAGATTGTATAATGACCAAAAAGGGGTAAACATGATTTGATTCAACAAATAAACAAAACAAAATGAAGGTTATAAGCTCCAATGTTCTAAGATACAGTCTACCACAATAAAGGTATATAAGAACATCTAAAAAGATGCCGAGCTATCCTCCTCATTCTTATCTTCTTGGTCTTCTATCTCTATATCTTTGGACTCCTCAATGAAAACCTTTCACTTTCTCTACCTCAACCTGTTAGGCCTTTTAACCCCGACACCTTTACCTACCACCTCAAAACCAAGGTACTATAGAGGACGATTTGCTAAAGCCTGTAAAATCAACATTTTCATTGTAAACACATTTTCTTCATTAGGGAGAAGAAGCATTTAGAATTTTAGGCATACCAATGTGGTCTGGGTGCCATCTTGCATGCATAATGCACACAGCATTAGGATAATGTATCAACCCACACAAGCATGCTTTCATGATATGTATTATACAAACTAACTAGCTCTCTTTACCTTACTTTGGTGAGTGCCGTGATCTATATCCAAACAACTGAAACTTATAATAGTAGCACTTTGCAATAGCTTGAGAGACCTACAAGGTGAAGTATGGATAAGTATGGTGGAGTGGGTAATGAATCCATTTTGAATGAAGGAAAGAAGTCCTATATAGCTAGTGCTAATTGGATAAAAAGTAACAACAGTATGGCTCGTGTCAAGAAAGCTGGCTACCAATGAGGCTTCATCATTTGTATACATGTAAGAGGAATCCAAATCAGGCACAGGTCGACCTATTACTATCCTCGGAGGAGTAGCCTCCGCCAAAATCTCACGGGCATCATACTAATTACAGTAGAAGAAAAGGCACTCTTTCTACTCCCCTAAAATGAGAAGAAGTAAGCAATTTGGTATTTAAAATAAAGAAAGTTAGAAAGCTAATGCTTACTTGTCTAGCAGCAATAGGCCATTTGACCTATTTAGTGTATTTGAAAAAATAAATTCTAAAAATAGGTGAAATGTAACGAATTTCTTGGTTTAGGGAACTTTGCAAAATAATTCTCAAATAGGGGTGAAATTTTTGTTGACTTGGTTGTGAAAGTCAATTTCCACCAAAATATTATTGAAATATATAAAAAAAACAAAAACATGTTTTCCATGAAAAATTTTGGCAGAAAAGAATTAAAAAATAAAAAGTAGTTGGTGCTGGTGCTAGTGCTAGTGTTAATTCACCATCCAATTTTCAAATTTATTGACCTTTTCTGCCACTTATGCATATTTTAATCTTTCATATATCTAACCTATTTTTCATCATTATTTTTAGTGATTTGTACATTTTCCACTAAAAATTTTGGTGGAGAAGGTTTTCCACCAAAACTTTTAGTATTTTTGAAAATCAAACTTAGTATTCCACCAAATATTTTTGAGATTTTGACTTTTCAACTAAATTTTACCCTAATTTGGGAATAACTTTATAAATCACCTATTTTTAGAATTTATTTTTTCAAATACCTTAAATTTGTCAAATGCCCCAACAATAGCACCCTGAGGAACCGATGTATCCTCAGAGATGTATAGACCAAAAAGTAGAATCTTTGGCAATAGATACTACCTGATGAAATGTCGATATGCTTGTACTGCCCAGGGCTATATGAGAGTATCTGCAAGTTAGTCAACCAAGGCCATTCTCAAATCCTGACCCTTAAGCAGAGTAGCAAAGGTCATAGCAGGTGGAGAGTGTGGTATACATTTAAGATCTATACCCCACTCCCAATAGCATACTTACTCCTTCAAGTACCAAGTGATGGGTGGCACAGTGGAGTTGTTATCTCCTCATTAATATAAGAGCAACACTAAGAATGTATGCAAGAAGCTCGTCAAATAGGCCCTGGAGAGCCATAATCACTTGCCATTTCTTTAAGGTAAGTACCTTAAACTAAGAGATTTCATTTATCATTAACGCAAATGTTTTCTTTTAACTTGTTTAGGTGTTAATCGGTTGAGACGCCATTGATGTCACTTAAATATATGGGAGACAGCACTATCATATTGATTGAGGCCCCATCTCTTCGATAAAGGAAGGCAATCCTCATCAGGTGCCAAAGTATCAAGCTGGGGGCATTGCATTAAGTCATACTCAGAAGCCTAAATCAATTTTGAGAAACAACTGTAGATAAAAGAAAGCAAAGAGTAAATAAAAGTGCAAAAAGGGAAGATATATCTCAATCAATCACCAATAACCTTCAATATGCTCATTCTGTCTAACTTAGAGATCTATATTATAATAGAGGCAAGCCAAGCCAGTTACACCCCAATCATAATGTTAGATCCTGTCCATGTCTCTCAAAGCCAGGAGAAGGCTCAAACAGTGATACAAGTATCTTCAAAGATAATAGCACTAAAAAGGAAAAGCAGATAGCATCTCAACCAGGGTTTTAAATAATAGTTTTACGTATTGTATTAGAATTGCATTGAATCAACCGCCATTACTGTGAATTTTCAAAAAAGGTTAGCAAACTAATATAATTCAACAAGAAATAGAATGTAATGTCCAAAATGTAATATATTAAATTAATTAACACTTAAATAAGCATAATTGTGCCTAGAAAAATTCAAATTACATAAATAATAATAATAATAAATTAAATTTAAATTACATAACTAATAATAATAAATTAGTCTTATTTTATTAATTCATGATATGAAAGCCACCTTATTCAAAATGAATAAGGTGATAAAAAAAATTCCTTCTTATTTTAAGTAAATAAAGCAAAATTAAAAAAATAAATACATCATAATATTAATTAATTACCACCAAAATCACCAAAATGAGTGTTGCGGAGGATCTGAATTGTCTTATACAATAATTTACATCCACAAATAAAAAATTTATACAAAAAATGAATTTTGTAAAAATTATCAATAATTTTCTAAATATATTGAAATATAAATAATGTAAAAAACAATATACTAATAATTTACATTAATAAAATAGAACAAATATAAAATGATATAAAATGATAGTCTTTTAAACAATATATTTATAATTTACATTAATAAAATAAAAATATAATAACAATATTTTTTTATTGATATGTCATGCCTGTATCGCTAAATAACAGTCGTATCAATGTATATCAGTTGATTCAATTCCCATTAACATAAGTGTAACGGGTAAATAATATATTGGACCCTTTAAAAACCTAGACAAAATGATCGATACGTTATTTAAAACTATGCATTAATTAATCCTCATTGCATTAATTAGATCCTAATCTCTGCCTCTTTATTAGATGTCATCATATGAGCAGATGCTCTGAGATTGCAATGTCACACTCAATCTTAGGAGAGTTCTCATGTAATGGGTCTTAGCCTCAATGGCAGGCCTAGTCTAGCAATCATCAAATGGCACTAACTCACCATTAAAAGAAAAAACTATCATAGAGGCATAGTCAAGCAGAGTGATCATCATCTCACCAAAAGGTAGGTGGAAGGTCTGAGTAGTGTCCATCCACCACTGCATCATGGCGTATAGAGCAAGTGATCACTGTGAGGGATCTACCATGGTAGAGACAATATGAAAGGCTCAAAACTAGTTTGAGAGATCCTAGCCTTTATAATTTAGGAGAGGCTTTGTTATCACTCCCAAGCAGCATTTGCGCTCCTGCTGCCCTCATTTGATCCAACTTTATGTAGAAAAGGAGAAAAATTTAAAATTAGATAGAATGTAAGATGCAGTAGGAATGGAATCTTTAGCAGGAGTGGCAAGTAAAATTATGACTCATTGTTAATGATTTTTTTATTATTTTTAGGGGATTGAGCAATTAAGTGAAGTAAAAGGTCCAAAAACATATAAAAAAAATGGTAAGAAAATCAAAAAAGCAATAAAAAGGTAGAACTGTAGGTGCTATGCAAGCAAGAGGACTCATGTGTGCATAGCTAGGCATACAAGGATGTGTGTGCGCAGGTCGCTACAAGTGCATGGGGCCCCGCACATGCATACCTGGGTAGTTCGGTTGACAATCCAAATTCATCCATTTTCTTTGAGACCCAGTTAAATTACAGTTCCAAAGTGAAATTGAAGTAAGAATATGAAAATTTCTCATTTTGAGCAATGTGATCGTGCAAACGACAAAGTGTGGGCCATAAATGATTATGTTCTAATCCAAGATTTGATAAGACTCTTCCCCAACCATGGTCTTGCATTTTCAATGTTTGGAACTCAAAATGTGGATCCTTCGAAGCCTTGAAATGCAAGTTGCCAAGTAGACCTATGAGCATGGAGCAAGTTGTGAGTTTTGGAGGTTTGAAAATTTTCATTGAAGTTCAAAAGTTTAATCTTCCAAAGTTGCTGATTTTGATGTTTTGAGTTATTGTTTGTGAGTAGAACAATGTGTTTTGCTGAGATTTAAGAGTTATGAATATAGAGAGAAGTGAGAAAGAAAAATGTGAGAGAAAATGAAGAGTTTGTCAAAATATAAAAAAGAGAGAGAAAAGGAGTTGAGAAAAGATGAGAGAAGAAAGTAAGAATAGCTTTTTCAAAACTATTTTGAGCAAAATAATTTTTGTAGTAGTCCTAAATTCTTTTTGAACATGATAATTGGATTTTAGTCTTCCCAAAATTATTTTGAGCAAGATAATTTAATTTTTATTAGTTCCAAAAATTATTTTGAGCAAATAATTTTATTTTTCAGTTTCAAAAGTATTTTGAGCAAATTTATTTTAGAAGTACCCAAAGTTATTTTGAGCAAAATAATTTTATTTTAACAGTCCTAAAATGATTTTAAGCAAAATGATTTCATAAAATTATTTTGAGCAAAATCTCTTGAACTAATGAAATACTTATCAAGATCTAGTTGCAGTTATTTTGGAGATTGAAGCCCAGATGATACTTGGCAAACACAAATAAAGCCTAGATGACACTTGATATATTCGAGAAATGAAGCCCAGATGATAATTGATGGATATGAAGAAATGAAGCCTAGACAACACTGAAATAAAGCTCAGATGATACTTAGCAACGTCGAAAATTGTAAGTTGTATAAGATTGCAATAGAGAGATGCAATCTGTGGGGTGCATGTGTGCGAGAAGAAAATTATGCTATGGTTTAACTTTACTTTGCCTTAATTTGATAATCAAAGTAAGCCAAAATAGGGAATGTTTAATTTTCATCCCTTAAACCCGATGATGATGCACAATTGTATTCTTTTCAAAATGTTGGTTCACAAGCATGACCTTTAGATTTTTGGTTTGTTCTTCGATGTTTTTGTTTTTGAATTTCATTATGAGGAGAGTTAAATTTAAATTTTTTGTTTTTTGGATTTTTAGTGACCATTGGAGCTAAGCACAAAGTTGTGCATGTAGCCACTAGCGCATGCTTATAGCTTATATGCATGTGTACATAACTATAGGCTCACAGTAGGGCATGCACCTATAGCCCAAGCCCGCTATAGATGGTGCCTCTTTGCATGCATAGCCCATCAGGTAGCTCCACTCAGGCCTCTGATCTATTTCTTGTGGATTTTATCTCCCCCATAAAGAAAAAAAAAATTTCTTAAAAGGAAAGCTTCCAAATGGTGTGCACTATCTATTCATCTTAACCTAAACTTTAAAGACATCTTTTGGGCAGCCAAAAAAAATGTAGAAATCATCCTTCTCTCAACCCTAATTTGTCCAAAGAAATTGTCCATAAAAACTCTCACCATTAAAACCAAGAAATCAATCAAAACTTAAAAAAAAAAAAAAAAAAAAAGCTTGTGTTCTTTATTATCAATAAGAAAAAGTATGAATTTAATGTGAAACATGAGAACTAATCCATCAAAACTAATATTTCTATTGCCTTAATTTACTAATATAATGATGGATTCACTTTATGTGTGTGTGTGTGTGTGTGTGTGTGTGTGTGTGTGTATATATATATATATATATATATTTCAATTTATTTTATGTTTACATTTATATGTTCAGTTTCATGCATATTTCGTGTTTCATCTTATGCTTATAATCTGTTTCTAAGTGTTTATATAGGCTTGTTTATGATTTGATTGAAACTAGTTTTCAATTGATTCCTTTTTGAAAAACTCAAACTATTATATATGTGCATCATATTTTCTTGATTTTTATATGATATTCCATTTCATCTTAATTAATATAGTTTTTAGTGATGAGAAAAGTGTGATTGAAATAAGTTTTCAATTGATTCTTTTTTGTTTCTAATTCAAACATATTGTTGATTTAGTTTATGCATATGTTTCAAGTAATAATATTATGCTTGTTAATGTTTTATTTTGTTTATGTTGGTTACTTTATTTGATATGATTAATTTGTTTTTGGAGTATTAAAAGAGATTTAGGGCAGATTAGTGCAAGTTTTTAATCATCTCTTTTTTATTTAGGTTAGCTTTATTTTCTTGTTTGTATGTCCATCATTTTGATTTCCTTTTTAATCCATTTGTTTGCATGTTTTCAAACATTGAGATCTGTGTTATAGATATTTAGGCTTACCTCGATGTGTTTTAAGTTTCCTTGATGATTCATGTCTATTTTAGATTTATATAAATTAAATCAAGTTTGGGTAATTGCACTAATTTAGTATTTCTTAGCTTTGATTATTTGATTCCTCATTTAATATGGTGTTTTGGGGGTTGCTTTTGTGCCTTTTATGTATACATATCTATTTGGAGGCATTTTCAAAAAAAATAGAAAAGAATGTATTTTAGAGCAAAAAAAGGGCATTTGAGGCTTGCTGGGCAACAAGCACACAAGGAAGCCTGCATCCCACATTAGGCGCGCATGAGAGAGCTAGCATAGGTAGCTAGGCTTAAGTATGAAACATCTTCGTCATTTTGCCATTGAGGCTCTCTTCTACGATATCTTTTTTATCATTTACTTTCTTCTCTTATTTAACATTCTTCATTTTTCATTCTTTTGCATCCTTCCAAAGGTTATCTGTAAGATATAACATGCTCATGCATAAAATGTTATCACCCATTATGATGTAAATGCTTCTCTTTTATTTACAATTCTTTTCTTTTCTGGACATGATACATGTGCCATAAATTTTCTATTTCCTATATGATTGCATGTATGCATGACTGTATGTATGATCGTATGCATTATTCTAAACCTGCTTGAATTTAGAAAGGTTAATGTCATAGTGCTCCAAAAATCTTTCATCTCTACATTTGAAATAGCATCACCAAAAGCACTTATAAGACATCAAAGTTATAGCCAAAGTTTTGCAATAAATCTTTTCTTTCTTCTTTACTTGCTTTTTCTTTTCTTTTTTTCTTTTCTGTTCTTTTCTAGCTCTAATTATTGCTCGAGCCACCCTTTCAGTTTTTCAACTAGACGAGCCAGCTCTAACTTTTGCTTAATTCACCCTTTATGGGTTTTTAACTTGGTGAGTTCTTTTTCTTTTTATTTTCTTCTTTTATCTTTTATCTTTTTCATTTTTTTTTCTATTTGATTGCTTACCTAAATGTTGGCCTTAAGCTAGAAATGTTACTAGGGACTCACCATCCTAAGAGAACTTGTGAACCATTTTACAACCATGATGCAACTCCAATGCTCAATTACATGCCCATTGAATAACAATTGCTTTGATCAATTCTCCCTATGTCAGTTCACCAGTTGCTCTTCATCTATCTTGTGCTTCAACGAGCTTTTTGAAGCTTATTCATTGCCACTTAAACCAATCCAGAGTCTGTGAGTTAGTCCTTCAAATTGTATGAGAAGGATTCCCATTAATAACACCTTTTCATTATCACATTTCTTTTTTATTTTTAGCATGCATCTCCTTATTTAATAGGAAGAAAACTATGGCATAGATCAATTATTACATTTTTCATTGATTGGCCATCTTAGATTTTTCAATCAATTATTTTTGCTTATAACCTGAACTTTTTCCTATGTACCAAATGGGAAACTATCAGGATTATTCCTTTCATTCTTTTCTTTCAAGAGATGTTGTTTGGCAATTGCCTTGCCCCCTAAAGAGGTCAACTACTTTTAATAATAGAATTTTGATTTTATTTTGGTTTTTCGTCTAAACAAAGAAGGTTTGGAAGGCTTTTAGTTTGGTTGGCTCTTCATTTCTAGATGGCTAGGCTTTAGGGAATAAGGAGTTGACTCCATTTTGTCTTTGATTTTTAAGTTTTGAAGAAAAGAAAGGTATCTTCCTTTTAGGTTTTTCATGTCTATAGTTTTTAGTTTAATAAAGATTCAACCCTATTTAGATGCCGCCACATTAGTCAAATTGATTTCATCATTCGATTAAGGGTAGTGGACCTTCTTTTGCTAAGGATACTTTAAAGGTATCCTATTCAAGATGGTACTGAACTTTGGAAGGGTAAGGGCCAGGATATTACAACATCTCTCTTTCTTTACACCTTTCTCATTTTTTGTGTTTTGTTTTTTTCCTCGCTTTTGATTCTTTCACTTTTTCATCAAATGTAATATCATGCCCTTAATCACAGACATAATTGAATTGAACTTAAAGAAACAAGCAAAAATAAATCTCAAATTGCAACCATAAATTAATTTTATTATGAAAATCAAAATGAAGCAACTTATTGCTTAGATCATTCCATTTTTTATGTATTGCCTTACATCAATCAAATCTTAGATCCTATGTTGTAAGGTGATACAATCATCGTATCATGACTAGCCCCTTGATAGTAGGTGCAGTATAGATAAGTCATGAATTTCCTTAGTAAAGAATTCGGCAGGGATTTTGGATACAATGATTAAAGTAACCCATTTTCCTTTAGGTCTTTTAAGACACTCAATAATGACTCACCTAGATAGGTGAACTCCTTTTGGTTAAGTGGCTTGACCAACCTTGAAATAATGAGGTCTTCTAGCTCCAAAGCTTGATGAATTATTCCACTCCTATGCTTCATTGGTTTCCTATTCTCATAGTCTAGTTGTTCTAACTACATACCCACGTCAAGGATGTTCTCAAAATTCTTGAGAGGAATCAAGGATAAATTGTCATATAAAACAGGCAACGATCCTTTCACTATCAAGTGCACCTATTCTTTCTTAGTTGGCCTACTCGTCATCTTAGCTGACCTTTCCCTCTATCTCATAATATAGTCTATGAAACTCTCTTTGGGCTGTCTAGTAGACTTCAAGTCTCTGAAGGTCACCTTTAGTTGAGTGTTATAGCCATATTGTGCCATAAAGCTTTCTAACAATAAGTTCCAGCCTTCTTGCTTGCTTTTATCTAAATCATACCATTTTGCTGCAGCATCATCCAAAGAAGTTGTGAAAAGTTATAAGATTTATTGCTCAAAAGTTCTAGTCATGCCCATCAATGTGGCATACATTTTAAGGTGGATGTTTGGATCACTTATCCCATTGAACTTTGTCATGTCTAGCACCTTGAACCGATTAAGTAGCTTGTCAACCCCATCAATGGTGAAGGTGCTTAGAGCCTCAATCTTGTCAAAGTCCTTCCCTTTTAGCAATTTCTTGATATGGTTCATCTGGTCCTTTAGCTCTTTATTCTTTTTTGAAGTTTCCATCAGCTTCTTTTGGGGGTGGTAGCTAAACTCATTAGCATTGTGATTATGAACTGTAATACCTTACACCCCTGTGCATTTTTATACTATAATTGTGCAATTTTTACACTACAACTATACAATGTTTACATTATGTTATGTTGATGTTTACACTACAGCTGTGCTAATTTTGGTTTATTTGTGTTATTAGTATACTATATCTGCAATTTAATTATATTGTGTTAATTTTTACACTGTCTACAATAAAAATTATATTGTGTTATTTATGCAAAAATTATGTTGTGTTATTTTTGCACTATGTCTGGTAATTAAATACATTGTACATAATATGTGATTATGTGATTAAGAGTGCTTAATTATGTGTAATTAAGATTGAGCGAACATCATATTTGTGTGCATGTGACTAGTGGATCCCACCATTACATAATGTAGAAAAATTGCATTTAGAGTAAGTGGTGGACTATTTCTCAATTGCATATTTGCCTACCCAAATTAGTAAAAGGTCAATTCACCCTATAAAGGAAATTGACTAAGTCTAACCTAAAATTTCAAAACATTCATACCCAAAATGTTGGTATGGGTAAGATGACTATTTAATCTAGTTTTAGATTTATTCTACCTATTTCATTGAGGGCATTATTGTCTTTCACCCACTAAAATGTTAACACTATTTAAGCATCCTTTTCTCCTCTCATCTCCTTCATTTACTCAAAAAAATTTGAAACATAAATTCTAATCAGTATGGAAGGGTGATTTCAGCCATCATTGAGAATTTGAAGGAGAGGAGATTTTAAGGTGAGATAAACACAAACTTCCATCCATTTTTATTCCTCATCTCAAATCTATAATCATTTTCTTGCTTCATTGAATCTCCTTCTCTCTTTTCTCCTTATAATGTTCGGCCATTCTTAAGAACTCAAAGGAGAGGGCTTTCTAGGTAACTCCTTCATAAAACTCTCCGCATTCCTTGTGCTATGAATGATTCTTCAACTATTTCTCTTGATTGTTGACAGCTTTTTCTTATTTTTCCTCTATATGGTTTAATCAAAGGTAGGATGCCAAACCTATGGCCTATAATCTATATGGTTCAATCAAAGGTTTCTTAGCAAGTTAATTAAATGATTTGAGTGTCAATTTATTGATTAATGAACATTTGAGGGTTTTTTTCTAATCCATACCATTCGAGCATGGTTAAGGTTTTCCTTAGCTTAAGTTTTCTTTTCAATCACTTAGTGATTTATGCATATTAAGGTGTCAATTAAAGGATTCATGTGTCAATTTGTCAAATTGATGAGCAAAGAAGGATTTTCCCCAATATGCATAGTTTGATTTACCTAGGGTTTTGCCTTGGATGTTGTTTTGTTTCAATTGACAGTTGAATCATTATTAATTAAAAGTTAATTGAACAATTGCATGGTTATTTTTAGATTTGAAGCATGAATTTAGGGTTTCCCTAATTTGAGTGGTTATGTCAAGTATGAACTTGTGAATTGTAATTGATAATTCAAATTGATTATGTAATTGTGCAATTAGATAGTCTAATTACATGAATTGAAGTTCAGTTTGATTAATTGAAGTGAAATTGATAATTTTCCCCAATTAGGGTATTTGGCCAAGTTAGGGTTTTTGAACCTAGATTATTTAATTTCAATTGCATGTTCAATGAGCTTTTATGCACTTGAATTAAAGCTTTTATGCACTTGAATTAAATGATTTTATACTTACTTGGAAAATTGGATGCATAATTATTGGTTTTCTCCAATTTTTCCATTCAGTCACTTAGGGTTTCTTAAAACAAATGTGATTAATTTCAATTGGATGGTTAACTAAACTTATATGCGAACCAATTTGATGATCCTAAAGTCAATTTGGAGTTTAATTGATGAATTGATAATTTTCCTCAATTTGAGACTTAATTAAATTAGGGTTTTCCAAATTGGGTGACTTTAATTGCAATTAGTGAGATAATTGAGTCCAATTACATATGTATGCCTTATATGATGTGTTAATTGTCCTAACTAAGCAAATGTATTAAGAATTGGAGCACCTATACTCTTAGGCTATGACTTAAATTGATGTACCTAAGTACTATAATTTGCTACTAAGTGAATGTGAATGGTATAATTCTATTGTAAAGGACAAGGGGAGATGCCTTAGGAACAAAATTTTCCCTATTATGGCTTTCTCAAAACTTGGTTCTGTCCTATTTCTAATAAATTAATCCCTGGTTTCGAAATTTTCTTTGATATTAGGCTCAATCTAGAGGAGTGTGAGCCTATCTATGAATTAAAGAAGGATTAAGAAGCAAGCATAAAGCCCTCTCTTTTTAAGACCATCCACATGATCACTAACCACTAAGAACTTGACCCCACCAAGCTCATTCAACCATCCTAAGCACCGCTAAATAACTAGATTTCAATAAAAGCACCAGCCCTATTGTTCCCTTATCCGGTTCCTCTAAGTCTGAATATGAGCCTATTAAGTCCTTTTAGTCTTTTCTATCAAATTTTGTAACCTGCCTCCCAAACTTATTCTTTCAAATTGATGTAACCCATCATGATAGGACCTTTATCTTTAATAAAATGAATAAGTTTTCTGCTTACTTTCCTGACTCTCTACGCCCTACTTCCTCTAACTCATCATTAAATGAGAAATCTAAAAAAGAAAATGAAAATAAAAAAAATGGAAAAGGCAAATAACCAATCAACTATGGCACAAAGGAAAATCCCAAAATTACATACATTATATTTCCATATTTTGTCACACAAGCATTGGTCAAAAAAGTTTATGAGTTCTTGGACTATTTCGCATAGGAGCCCAAGGATATGTAAGGGTAGATCCGAGCATAACAGTTCATAAGATTCTGACTTATGAACATATGAAGCCTATAAAGTAGAAACTGAGAAAAATGAAGAGAGAATGGTCTTTAAAGATTAAGGAGGAAGTAGCCAAGCTGCTAGATAATGGGTTCATTGAGCCCATTATTTACCCCTTATGGTTAGCCAACATAATGCCCATTCCTTAAAAGGATGGAAAGGTCTGAATGTGTGTTAGCTATAGGGACCTCAAAAGCTAAAAGGATGATTTCCCTTTGCCTCATATCGATTTGCTTGTGGACCACATGATTGGTGCATTAGTGGTCTCCTTAACCGACCTCTATGCAAGCTACAATTAGATCAAGTCAATGCTCCTAATAAGAAAAAGACATACTTTGTGATAGAGTGAGGCATCTACTGTTATTGGGTAATGCTTTTTAGTCTGACAAATGCTGAGGCAACTTATCAAAGAATAGCCACTACTATATTCCATAACTTGATGTATAAAGATGTCAAGGTATATATGAATGACATGATTGTAAAGTCTAAAACTCTTGAAAGACATTTGGAAGCCCTGGGTCAATTCTTCACTAAGCTCAGACGGTACAATCTCAAGCTAAACCCAGCTAAATGCATTTTTAGTGCCTCTTCAAGTGTGTTTCTAGGGCATCTGGTTAGCCAGAGAGGTATAAAAGTGGATCCAGCCAAGTCAAAGGAAATTATAAAAATGCCCCTCTTAAAACTGAAAAGGAGATTAGAGGTTTCCTATGTCACTTATAGTATATTAGCTGTTTAATTGCACAACTGGCAGATACCTATGGGCTGATTTTTAAGCTATTAAGGAAAGGAACCTCTAAGTAGTGGAATGAAGAATGCTAAGAAGCCTTTGACAAAATCAAGCAATACCTCCTAAATCCACCAATACTGTAACCTTCAAGGCCTAGTCATCCATTGTTGTCTATTTATAGGTAACTTCGAAAGCTATAGGTGTAATGCTTGCCTAAAATGCTTTAGACTCATACAAAGAGAATGTCATTTACTATTTGAGCAAATGTAGCTCATGAGCTTCAGTATAACCAGATTGAGCAATTATGCCTAGCCTTGGTCTGGGTATGCTATAAGGTCTAGCACTACCTATGTTCATATACAACCTATGTGCTAACTGATAAAAACCCCTTGAAATTCCTTATAGAGAGGTCAGTTCTTAACAGTAAGATGGCACGATGGATGGCAGTTCTTACAGCATTTAACCTAAAGTAAGTCCTAAGAAAGGCAATTAAAGAAAACATAATTACTGACCAACTGGCTGCAACCCCTGTGGAAGGTGAAGTATTTAAGCCTAAGTTCTCAAACGAGGACATCTTGATCATAGACCCTAAAGTATAGAAGCTATTCTTCAATAGTGCCTCTAATAGTAGAGGCTACGAAGTTGGTATAGTTCTTGTCACTCCTAAAAGGGATCATCTGCCCATGGTAATCAAGTTATCCTTTGAGGTAACCAACAATGAAGTAAAATATGAGGCATATATAGTTGGTCTAGAGGCGGCTATTAACATGATAATAAACTACTTAGAAGCCTACTATAACTCTAACCTCAATGTTTCCCAAGCTCTCGATAAGTGGAAGATTAGGGAAGAGCGTTTGGTTCCTTACCATCAACACTTGAATGACTTAGCTGAGAATTTTCATGAACTCTCTTTTCACTACTTTATAAGAGTAAAGAATCAATTCGCTGATGCTTTGGCCATGTTAGCCTCAATGATAAACATGAGCGATAAAGAGATATACAGGCCTATTGTCATTAAAGTAAAGTGACAGCCTAAATATTACACTATGTGCGTGAATCTTCAGCTAGCTGACACTAAGACCTGGTTTTGGGATATCCTCAATTACATCCAGAATGGCAAGTATTTAGAAGGGGCCTCGAAAGTGGATTGGAGAACCATAAGGCAACTATCTGCTGGTTTTATAACTAATGGGGATGTGTTGTATAAAAAAGCCTAAGATAACTCCATTTGCAATATGTGACCAAAGAAGAAGCCCAGCAGATTATGGAGTGGGTTCATAGCAAAAAGGAGGGCTCACACATGAATGGTGTAGCTTTGGCTCGAAAGATAGCGATCCGAGCTACTTTTGGCTAACCATGAATAAAGACTGTGCAAGGTATGTACAGAAATGTCATAAATGTCAGATTTTTGCCAAACTCCAACATTGACCCCCTTTTCCTTTGAATCTAATAGCAACACCATGGCCTTTTGCTACTTGGGGCATAGATGTCATTGGAGAATATCTCCAAAGTCCTCTAGTGGGCATGAATACATTCTGGTCACTATAGACAACTTCATAAAGTGGATTGAGGTAGCACCATATCATGTCCTAAATGCAAAGAAGGTGGCATGCTTCATCTAAACTAATATCCTTTATCGGTTTGGAACCCCCTTCGAGATAAACATGGATAATGGCTCCCACTTTCAAAAGGGAGATAGTCTGCCTACTTCAAACAAAAGGGATTTACTACCACTGCTTCCTCCTTACTGGCCATAAACTAATGGTGTAGTTGAAGCTGCTAATAAGACCATTAAGATTATTCTATAAAAAGTTATTAAGAAATACAGGGATTGATATAAATGATTGCATACAGCTTTATGGGGATACAGAACCACCTTTTGTACTCTAACAGGAGCAACCCTATATGTCTTAGTCTATGGATTGGAAGTTATCTTTCCCATTGAGATGCAAATTCAATCTGGTAGGGTAATAAGAGAAAGCCAGCTGAGTGAGGCAGACTGGATCAAAGGATATCATGAGCAATTAAATGTTATTGATAAAAAGAGAATGGATGCCTTGTATAAGATCTAAGCCTACCAACAGAGGCTAGCCAAACATTTTAATAAGAAGGTGAAGGGCAGGGGTCTAGAAGAAAGGAATCTAGTTCTGAAAGAGATTCAGGACTAAGTTCATAACCCAAGAGAAAAGTTTAAACCAAATTAGGCCAAACTGTATGTTCTCAAGAAGATTTTATCTAGCAGAGGTGTCATTCTCATGGATATGGATGAAAATAAACTCTCTAATCCTTATAATTTGGATCAGGTACAAAAATATTTTGTCTGAGGATGATATCTAAATCCTTCAATTTATTTCTCTATTCAAAGCAATGTAATTAGAACTACATGGACCTAATTCTCCCTAAAAAAAGTAATAAAAAAAATGATAACTAAGGAATACAGCAGCCCGACTTAGATACAGTCTAAAGCATAATATAAAAATATTTTGTTTGCACCACTATCTCATCTCCTGTATGCCTAATGCATCATCCATTTGGTTCTTTTATTTAAATAAAAAATCAAAAATAAAAAAAAATAATCTGAAAGAAAAGAAAAATGCACACTGAGTTGAAAACCCAAAAGGGAGGTTTAGGCAAAAATTAGAGAAAAAGTAAAGATATCTCATATAATGATGATCCGATTTTACAAGAGCATATAATCCATCATCATAAAAAAGGATAGCCTCTTTCTATACCTATAACTTATCCTGTGATCATATCAACTTGTAGGCATATACAAATTAGAAACCTACAGCCAATGTTCTAACAATTACTAAAAAGAAAATAAATAAACAAATATCTCTATTTAAGCAACCCTCCTCCTCCTCCTCCTAGGATGCACATCTCCCTCAGAGTTAGACTCTATGATAAGTGCATATTTGACTATATTTTATCCCTTGTTCTTACTTGGTTTTATCATTAAATTGAGTTTAATTTGTTTGTTAAGTTGTCTATCAAAGCATTATAAATGTTTTAGCTAATTTGGAGGCCACAAATCAATCTGTCTAGAAATTACAAAACTAAGGAGCAAATTCAGCAAATTTTAGGCAAGGATTTAAAGATACAGTAGGCAACATGCCTAAAAGCATGGGCGTGTCAAGCCATTCTGCCTGTGTACCTAGATGTGTTACAACCCATGTTGAAGAGCTAATTTTCGTAAAAGAGATAGACACCTATAGGCCTAGCAACACGGGCATGTCCCAGATTATATAGATGATTATTACACCTTTAAAAGACGATTCAAAGAGAAAAATAGGGGGAGTCGGATCTTTTCGGAGAGTTTTGCTTCGGGAGAACATTTTAAGAAGAAAGGAAGAGATCACAGTTGAAATCAAGAGGAAAGAACGAGATTGGAGTGGATTCAAAGTGGACGATTCAAGATCAAGGAGAAGATTTTCAAGAACTTTTCGATGGATTGTTTGATGGATCATTCTCTTCTTTATTGTTCATTATTCTTCCAATTTACCATGAATTAAAACTCCTTTTATCTAGATGGGATGAACCTTAGTTCTGATTGTATGGATTGAATGATTGGATTTTTAATCAAATTATCTTTGGATTGAGTTATATTCATGATTTATATTGATAAAGTCTAGTTAACAATTGCCAGCTTGTTGATTTGATATCTAATTTCTTATTAAGGAGTAGAGATACCCTTGATTTGATTTGATCACTAATGAATATTGGGGATTGCTTGGGACTCTAGATATAGGTTTACAAAATCCTTTGGCTTTTAATTCTTTGTTTTTAATGCTTTGCCTAACCTATTGAATAAGAGGAGATTCTATTTAATTTACTTAGGAAAAAAGGGATTAATTCACTTGAGAAAGGTTTAATTCTACTTTTAGGATAGTCAACTTGGTTCATTATTTGATTTGATTGATCCCACATTCCACTAAATACATGAGGAGCTAGGGGGAGTTTCTATTTAGATAATCTATTCATTGATTCTTTTCTATTGATTTGGTTTATTTTCTGCATTTAGTTAATTTAGTTTAATTCTAGTTTCCCTGGAATTTGATTCACTAGACAATAGTTAACATTTTGAGTTAATACTTATATAGTTTTCCTATGGGATCAACCTCTTTTGTGATATACTACCGAATGATAGGTACACTTATCTGTAACTAGGATATGATAGACTTAGATTTTATTTAACCTGGTGGAAGTAGAATCTTGAAATCAAGTTTTTGGCGCCATTGCCGGGAAAACTTTAATATAATATTAGCAAAATAATAGAAACTATTGATTTTGTTTTTGTTTTTAAATATTGTTCTTGGTATTTTGTATTTCAGGTTACTTAATTTTTGTATGACTAGAGTTAGTTCATCCAACTTGGTAAAGGTAGATTCTAAAATAAAGAGAACTCTACGCAAAAAGTTAAAGAAGGGAGAGTTGGTTGTGGTTGAGAAGATTGAGGAAGAAGAAGAAGTTGAAACAATAGGATACAGAGACTAACGAACAATATCAAATTATGCTAGGCCTGCTCTCACTAGGGCTTATTCCAGCGTCAGGAGATCGACGATTACTGCCAATAATTTTAAGATCAAACCAAATGTCATTTAGATGGTTCAACAATTTTGTTAATTTGATGGATTTCCTAATGAAGATTCTAATACATATCTGGCAAATTTTCTAGAGATTTGTGACACATTCAAGATCAATGGAGCTTTAGATGATGCAATTAGATTGAGGTTGTTCCTATTTTCTCTAAAGGATCAACCTAAGCAGTGGTTGAAATCATTTGCTACTGGAACTTTTACTACTTAGGAGGGTTTAGCTGAAAAGTTTCTAGAAAAGTATTTTCCTCCTTCCAAGAAGGTGAAGTTGAGGAACGATATCTCTTTATTTATGCAAAGTGATACTGAAACTTTGTATGGCACTTTGGAGAGATTTAAGAATTTGCTAAGAAAGTGTCCACACCATGGCCTACTTCTTCGGTTGCAAGTTCAAACTTTTTACAATGGTTTGAATTATGCAAGTAAGCAAGCAATCAATGCAACTATTAAGGGTTCGATTAATAACAAGACACGGAGCAAGCTAGGGATTTGATAAAGGATATGGCCATTACTAACTACCAATGGCAACCCACTAGAGATCAAGGAAGAATCAGGACTCCTAGTGTTCATCAAGTGGATCTTGTGGTAGCTTTGGCAGCTCAACTTGAGGCTATAAACAAAAAGATTGACATTTTAGCCTTATCAGCTAAGCCTGCCCAAGTTATGTATTGTAAATGGTATGGGGGAGGACATCAAAGTCAAGATTGTCAAATGGGGAACAATTTTGCCAAGCTCGAGCATGTGGACTATATGGGTAATGTAGCAAGACAACATAATAATCCATATAGCAACACCTACAATCCTGGTTAGAGGAATCATCCAAATTTCTCTTAGAATAATCAATCCAATACGAGACCTCCACCTAGATTCCAATCCCAACCGCAGCGAGAGAAGAAAAATAATTTGGAGGAGATGTTGGGAAAATTCATTGCAGCTTCATAGACTTAATTTCAAACCACATAGATAACTCTAAGGAATCAACAGGCTTCTATTCATAATCTAGAGAATTAGGTTGGGCATATTGCAAAAGCATTATCTGAGAGATCTTAAGGCAATTTGCCTAGCAATACTGAAACTAATCCTAAAAAGCAACTCAAAGCCATTACATTGAGGAGTGGTAAAGAGTTGAAGGCTCCTAAAAAGCAAAATGAAAATCGATAGTTAAGGATGATGGTGCCAAAGGTGAGGAAGTTAAAGAGAAAGTGGATCCTACACATATGGTTAAGGAGTTCCAACCACTCATTCCATATCTTATGAGATTGAAGAAGGATAAAATGGATGAACAATTCGATAAGTTTCTTAAACTCTTTAAACAATTACACATTAACATTCCTTCTGTGGAAGCTTTTTCCCAGATGCCGAAGTATGCTAAATTTCTTGAAAAGCTACTTTCCAATAAAAGGAAACTTAAGGAGGTGTCGGTGGTTCAACTTTCTAAGGAGTGTTTAGCAATCATTCAAAAGAAGCTACTTGAAAAGCTTAAGGATCTAGAGAGTTTTACTATCCCTTGTCTTGTAGGTAGTTTGGAAATTAACAAAGCATTGGCTAATTTAGGGGCTAGCATTAATGTTATGCCCTATAAAATGTTCAAAAAATTAGGTCTAAGTGAACCTAAGCCAACACGCATAAGTATTCAATTAGCTGATCAATCTATCACTTACCCTAAAGGTATAGTTGAGGATGTGTTGGTAAAGATTGGTGAATTTATATTTCCTGTGGATTTTGTGATATTGGATATTGATGAGGATGTTGATGTATCACTTATCCTAGGTAGACCATTTCTAGCTACTGCTAGAGCTATCATTGATGTGCATGATGGTAAATTGATACTTAGGGTTGGGAATAAGCAAATGGTTTTACAAATATCCAATGCTATGAAACACCCACTTGCATTTGAAGATATGGATGCTTGTGATGATGTAACTAATATTGAGACTATACATTTTATTTCTAATATTGTTCATAAGGATCCTTTAGAGTTGTGTCTATATAGGGACAAGAAGATATTGAGACACCTGAGACCATTGAGCTGCTAGAGGGTATGCCCTAGAGCAATATATAAGTTATGTAAATGTAAAACATTATCCCTAAATGGTAATAAAATATGGTTACAAATGAAATTGTTCCATTATATTAAATGTATATTTGAATTCCATAAGTGTTTTTCAAAAAGAGGATCTATGCTCAAGTGTTGAGAATATGGATAGTTAATTGTTCTTAAACAAACACTTTAAAATATTCATGGTCATAGGATTAATGACTCGGCATCATTAATTCCGAAAGACCATCACCTCTAATTATAATTTATAATAAGTATGTAATACTTATTATTATAAAGACAATGAGCATCATATTGTTTGACAAATGTTGTCGATATAAATATATGGATATTCATATGATGAATGATTGAACTGTGATGTTAGATGATGATAACATGGAGTTTTATTGCTAGTCAATGAATCATCATCTAGGTCATAATTGTACATATAGTCCTTTAACTTGAGGAATATTGTACCTTATTTATTAGTCGTTAAAATTTATTACTACTTACTAATGCGATTCAAGTATTGGTGTATGGTATGTGATAGTTTCTAACTAATTATGTATAAAGGTAAGTGATCACCAAGAGAGAATTCATTAACTTGAATAAACAAGGAAGAAATCCTATGCTGTCTAATTATTCTTGATAACCAAATCCTTAGCCAAGGTAGTAAAGATTCACCATAAAGGATTTCTGGTAGGAATTGATTTTATCAAGAATTAGATTCGAGATATAGACATTTGATAAAAACATATTAGGGTTTGACAAATCCATGACCCTAGCTAAGATTGGGATCTCGTAATGAAGGGATTTTAGTGTACGTTAATTATGATCAATAGTCCATTAAATGAATAATTAATTAAACACTCATATTCATTCTAATTAGGTAGTCCTAATATGCAATGTTAGGCGTTACTCATGACTTATGGGACTAAGGGTGAAATAGAGATTTCACATTAGTAGAGAAAATTATTTTCTCAATCCCATTGTTAATTAGACATTAACCTAGAAAGTCACACACCTAAAAGCATTCACCTTCCAAGAATAAAAGGTTTACATAATAATTAATTAAAGTGTTTAATTAATTGATTAATGGTAAAAGGATTGAATTTGAAATTAAATTTACAAAGACCCTAGCATGTCTTAAAGTTTAAATCCAAAATGATTTATTATTAATTAAATCCTAATTTATATATGATATAAATGAGAATGATTAAATTAATTAAGACTATGGATGAGTTAAAAGAATTAATTTTGAGTTTTGGACAAAACCCTAAATAGCCCAAACCTATTTGAGAAATAGAGAGAGTCAATTTAGGGGTTAGAGAATTTCTATAACCCTAAAGCCCATATGATGAGTTTAAGGGTTAGAGAAAGTCTACCAAGATCAAAATAGTCTTTTCACTATTTAAGGTTTAATCAAAATAACCATAGAACCATAAAGGGTAATATCGTCTTTTCTTTTTAACCTTAAAGCATAAAGCAAATTAAATATCTAATTTGTTCCCTAATTAACAACATAGTTGTTGGCTATATAAAAGGCAAAAGATGTTGTTAAATTAAGAAGGCTTTATGCACATTTTTTCTAATAGAAGCCATAGTAACTAAGTCTTGAGAAAAAAGAAAAGGAAAAAGAGTTCTTCATATTTCTTGTTCTTCATTTCTTATTCTTTGTTCTTTGTGAAAGAACAAAGGTTTCTTGTATTGAAAAGATCAATCCATATTAATAAGAAGAAATCAAATCACTAAGGATTTGTGTTAGAAGATTTTGTATTCAATTGGGCTACCAAGAGAGAGAATCAAGAACATTTAAGCAAATCAAAGTGTGCCTTAGAGGAGGAACTTTGTATGGACAATCTAGAGGCTCAACATTTGGGGAGCTTTTGGAGAGGAAAGAAGAATTGGAATTCATACGCTTAAAGAGTTAATATGATTACCACTTGATCTTCTTTCTTTCTTATGTGTTTTACACACTAATTAGTATATTGCTTGAATGATTATTACATTCACTTAGGTGAAAGTGAAATTTTAAATTGTTTGAAATTTCACCCACCATATTGCTTCTGCTTAATTTGCGCTCAATATTCCTTCATGAGTATGTAGCCTATCTTAAGGCTACCGAGCCATTGAAGAAGAGCAAGGCATTTGAGCATATTTAGATGCCTAAGAGTGAAAGAATGAAGCCATCCATTGTTGACCCGCTGAGTTTGGAGCTCAAGCAACTCCCTTCTCATTTGGAGTACGCTTTCTTGGTGGAAAATTCTAAATTGCCTATGATTATGAATACTAATTTATTAAGGGGACAAAAGGCAAGATTATTGGAGGTTTTGGGAAAACACAAGAAGGCTATAGCATGGAAAATTACAGACATCAAAGGTATTAGTCCTTCTTTTTGCACTCATAAGATCTTGATGGAAGAAGAATACAAACTTACGGTGTAACCCTAAAGGCATCTCAATCTTAAGATGAAGGATGTGGTAAAAGTTGAAGTGATCAAGCTTCTTGATGCAGAAATTATCTACCCTATTTGAAATAGTTCTTGAGTGATTCTAGTTCAAGTGGTATCGAAGAAAGGAGGCATGACTATAGTGCCTAATGAAAACAATGAGCTAATTCCTATAAGAACCATCATGGGATGAAGGGTATGCATTGACTACAGAAAGTTGAATGATGCTACCAAAAAAGATCACTTCCCACTTCTTTTCATTAATTAGATGTTAGATAGACTTTTTGGGCACCAATTATATTATTTCTTGGATGGATTATCTAGGTATTTTCATATTCCCACAGCCCTAGAAGATCAAGAGAAGACAACATTCACTTGTCTTTATGGAACCTTTACATATCAAAGGATGCCATTTAGATTGTGCAATGCACCAGCTACCTTTCAGAGGTGCATGATGGCCATTTTTGATGAGTTGGTTGAGGACATCATAGAGGTTTTCATGGATTTTTCTATGTATGGTGACTCATTTGAAAGTTGTCTTGAGAATTTAGAGAGAGTGTTAGCTAGATATGAAGACACCAATCTAGTTTTGAATTAGGAAAAATTCATTTTATGGTGCAAGAAGGCATTGTGTTAGGGCACAAAATCTCAAATAAGGGAATTGAGGTGGATCGAGCAAAGATTGAAACAATTAAGAAGCTTCCATCACCTACCTCAGTTAAAGCAATTTGAAGTTTCCTAGGACATGCTGGCTTTTATAGAAGATTCATCAAGGATTTCTCCAAGAATGCTAGGCCCTTAACCAAGTTACTTAAGAAGGATGTGGAGTACCGATTTGATAATGAGTGCCTACATACTTTTAATACCTTGAAGGAAAAGCTCATTAATGCACCTATTGTAGTAGCACTGGATTGGAACTTGCCCTTTGAGTTGATGTGTGCCGCAAGTTACTGCACAGTTGGTGCAGCTTTGGGGCAAAGAAGAGACAAGCACTTTTAACCCATCTATTATGCTAGTAAAACCTTGACCAATGCTTAAGAGAATTACACAACTACGGAGAAAGAGATGCTAGCAATTGTGTTTGCATTTGACAAGTTTCGATCCTACTTGATTTTATCTAAAGTAATTGTATATACAGACCACTCGGCTTTGCACTATCTCTTGTGCAAAACAAATACTAAGCCGAGGTTGATTAGATGCGTGTTATTGTTGCAAGAATTTTATTTAGAGATTTGAGATAAGAAAGGCATGAAGAACCTTGCGGTGGATCATTTTTCTCGCCTCGAGAATCCTCATTTGGAAAAGCTCATGGAAGAAGATATCAATGACAATTTTCTAGATGAGCAATTGTGCATCATGGTAAGTAAGGTAAGTACTCTTAACTCTAAAATTCCTTGGTTTGCTGATTTTGCAAATTACCTTGCTGCCAGGATACTCTTAAAAGGACTCATATTTCAACAAAAGAAGAAATTCTTCGCTGATTTAAAATATTACTTTTGGGAGGATCCTTTCTTGTTTTGAGTTTATGCTGATAGGGTTATAAGGAGATATGTGGCATACTTGGAAACCATGAGTATATTGACTCATTGCCACAAAAGACCAACTGGAGGGCATTTAGGGCCAAGTAAAACTACACAAAAGGTTCTTGAATAGGGTTTCTACAAGCCTACATTATTCAAAGATAGCTATTGTTATATACAAGGGTGTGATCGTTGTTAAATGTCATGTAATATCTCTTCTCGTGATGAAATGCCTCAAAATGGTATTCTTGTTTGTGAAATTTTTTATGTTTAGGGAATTAACTTCAAGGACCTTTTCCCAATTCCCTTGGTAATAAATACATTCTTATGGCTATTGATTATCTTTCAAAATGGGTTGAAGCTCAAGCTTTACCTAAGAATGATGCTAGGGTTGTAATTAAGTTCTTAAAGAAATTATTTTCTAGGTTTGGCAAACCAAAAGTAATAATTAGTGATAGGGGAACTCACTTTTGTAACACACAACTTGAAAAAGTGTTTAAAAGATTAGGTGTTACACATAGGTTGGCTACCCCTTACCATCCTCAAACAAGTGGCCAAGTAGAAAATACAAATAGGGAGTTGAAAAGAATTCTTAAAAAGACTGTAGAGCGATCTAGAAAAGGTTAGTCTGAAAAGTTTGATGATGCTCTATGGGCTTATAGAACTGCATTTAAAACTCCCTTAAAAACTACACCTTATAGGTTAGTTAATGGAAAAGCTTGTCATCTACCTATTAAAATTGAACATAAAGCATATTGGGCCATTAAACAGATTAACCTTGATCTAACTCTTGAAAGCCAAAAGAGAAATTTGCAAGTTAATGAGCTGGATAAATAGAGATTGATAGCTTATGACAATGCTTGGATGTACAACGATAGAACTAAGCAATGGCATGATACTCACATTAAGTAAAATTAGGAGTTTCGTGTTGGAGATTAGGTTTTGTTATACAAATCTCAGCTTAGACTCTTTCCTGGGAAGTTAAAATCTAGATGGTTAGGACCATTTGTAGTAAAACAAGTCTTTCCCTATGGAGTTGTAGAGCTTACTCATTTTGAAAAGGGTGATTTTAAGGTGAATGGGCAAAGATTAAAACTTTATTTTGGGGGAGAAGTGGACAATGCTAAAGAGATACTTCATCTCTAGGTTTTGAAATGAGAAATCATTCCTCACCGTCTAACTAATACAATATTAAAAAAGCGTTGAATGGGAGGCAACCCATTGTTGTTTTAGTTTTCTTTAATTTTGTTTGTTTTTGCTTGTTTTTATTATCAAGTAATTTAACCTTTGGCTAAGTATGGTTTATGTAGTTATATATATATATTAAAAAAAATGGGGGTGAAAAGGCTTTAATTTTGTTAGAGGCAGAGGGATACACGGCCAAAAACACACCTAGGTACATGGGTGTGTTCCACCAAGCACTCTTTTATTTTTATTTTCTTTCTTTCTAATACCTTAAGGACAATGTGTTCAATAAATGTGGGCGGATTGTCTAAGGGTGTACATTTTGAGTTAGTAAATTAAATTGAGATAGTAATATGAAGTGGAATTGACTCTCTTAATGGATGAATGCTCATTTAAATGGCAATAACTTGTTTATGCATGGCTTGATTGACTTGATCATTTATCAACAATTGAAGGTGGTAGTGGTGTTAGGGAATTGATTTGATAATTTGAAGTTGAACTCTTAGTTAAATTTTTGTGCTTATTTGATTCCCTTGTGACTTTTGTTTAAGGCTTTGTAGAAATCTCTAATATCCTAGGGAACTTGATTACTTTTTTTGGAAAATAAAATAAGCTAAATAAAAGTGCAAAAAGGAGCTTTAAATTTTAATCTAGTCTACTGTTCTTGACTCATTAAAATAAAATCTTAAGTTAAGATTATGAATAGTGCTAGTAGCCATTTGAATTTGTGATTCTAGCTGAGTAACCAAGAGTTGGCATCACAAATATTTACACTCACGTCAAAAGGCGAGTATGACAATTCAGATAAGGTCTTGCTCCAAAAAGTAAAAAAAAAAATGGTCAAGTACGTAGGAGAAAAACTTTATAAATCTACTTTGCTTTGACTCTTGTTACTATGGAATCATTTGCACAAATCTTTAACTATGTAGTTTAGACTCAAGAACTTGATATGAAGATTTCTTGATATGACTGTCATGTTTGAGAATTGATATTTGATTAAAGATTTCAAGTTTTTGTGATGAGTGAGTTGTTGTCCATTTTGATGATTTGTTTTAAAGTTGAGAGAGGAAATTTTATTTTGAATTGCTACCTTCATTTAATTTGCTTGAGGACAAGCAAATGCGGAAGAGTGGGGGGATTTGATAAGTGCATATTTGACTATGTTTTATCCCTTGTTCTTACTTGTTTTTATCATTAAATTGAGTTTAATTTGTCTATTAAGTGGTCTATTAGAGCATTTTGAGTGTTTTAGATGATTTGGAGGCCACGAATCAATTTGTCAGGAAATTGCAAAGCTAAGGAGTGAAATTCAGCGAATTTTGGGTGAGGAATTAAAGACACAACAGGTAACATGCCTAGGAGCATGGGCATGTTGAGCCATTTTGTCTATGTATATGGGTGTGTTGCAACCCATGTTGAAGCTGATTTTCATAAAAGAGACAAATGCCTACACGCCTAACAACACGGGCCTGTCTTAGACTGTGTAGACAATTGTTACACCTTTAAAAGATGATTCAAAGAGAAAAATAAGGGGAGTAAAATCTTTTCAGAGAGTTTTGCTTCAGGAGAACTTTTTGAGAAGAAAGGAAGAGATCACAATTGAAATCAAGAGGAAAGAACAAGATTAGAGTGGATTTGAAGTGGGTGATTCAAGATCAAAAAGAAGATTTTTAAGAACTTTCCTATAGATTGTTTGATGGATCATTCTCTTCTTTCTTGTTTATTATTCTTCCAATGTACCATGAACTAAAACTCTTTTTATCTAGATGGGATAAACCCTAGTTCTAATTGTATGGATTGAATGATTGCATTTTTAATCAAATCATCCATGGATTGAGTTATATTCATGATTTATATAGATAAAGTCTGGTTAACAATTGCTAACTTGTTGATTTGATATTTGATTTCTTATTAAGGAGTAGAGATACCCTTGATTTGATTTGATCACCCATAAATATTGGGAATTGCTTGGGACTCTAGAGATAGGTTTACAAAATCCTTTGGCTTTTAATTCCCTATTTTTAATGCTTTGCCTGACCTATTGAATAAGATGAGATTCTATTTGATTTACTTAGGGAAAAGGAGATTAATTCACTTAAGAAAGGTTTTATTCTACTTTTAGCATTGTCAACTTGATTCATTATTTGATTTGATTGATCCCGCACTCCATGAAATACATGAGGAGTGAGGGAGAGTTTCTATCTAGATAATCTATTCATTGATTCTTTTCTATTTATTTGGTTTATTTTCTGCATTTAGTTAATTTAGTTTAATCTTTAATTTATTTTAATTCTAGTTTCCTTGGAATTTGATTCACTAGTCAATAGTTAACATTTTCAGCTAATACTTATATAGTTTCACTGTGGGATCGACCTCTTTTGTGCTATACTACCTGAACGATAAGTACACTTGCCTGTAACTAGGGTACAATAGACTTAGAGTTTATTTAACCTGGTGGAAGTAGAATCTTGACATCACTTTGCCACAATCTCCTCAGTTGTTATGCCCCTGATCCTAGTTTCTGTATCCTCCTCCACAACATCAATAGTCAAGGTGCTCACAGTACTAGAACTTTTTCTTGCGGTTACTATGGTCTGCCTACTTCGAGTCCTAGTAACTCAAGATCTACTCCCACATTCATACCTGAAACTCTCCTGTGAGTGCCAGTAACTTCTAAGCTACTCGCTATAACCCTCTTCTATGTTGAAGTCACTACAACTGGAGCTCCCTTCTGTACTCTAGTAATAGTAGTCCTCTTCTATGCACTTGCGGCTGTAACTCTCCTCTATGCAACCATAGTAGTATCGCCCTGATGTCTAACTGAAGTCACAATCCTTTGAGTCATTGCCATTGCAGTCTAGGTCACTACTGTAGCTTGTAGTGTCAGTCCATCTATAGCACCTCTAGTCTCCCCTGTAGGTCGAGTCACCTCTTTTGTCCAATAGTCCCCTAGTCACTAATATCTCTAGTAGCTTTCTCCTCCATCTCATCACCCGTTATCTCCTATAGTAAAGTAGTTTGGTGCTATCTCTCAACTAGCTAGATAGTCTCAATCAACCAACTGTGGTACCTCTCAATAGTACTAAAAATGACTTATGGTCTCACTATATGGAAACTCCTCATCCAACCTCCTCTGACAGCCCTAGTAATAAGGGCACTAATCAATGCAGAGTCCAAAAAAGGTACAATGGGTAGCACATCCTAAGTCTAACCCATCGGCTGTAAGACCCTCCTACCCTAATAGAATGATATCCATGCCAAGCCTAGTAGACAGACCATCTGATACCTATGACTCATTATCATAAAAGACTTGATCCCATACCACTGACAATGCCAGAGGATGTCCTCTAGGGCAAGCTCTAAAAGCCATCCAATCCACTCCTAAAATGATCCCCACTTACCAAAATAGGCCACATCTTATACTAAATGGCTGTGTATAGGCTCCTAGCTAGAGGAGCAACCACCCTCAAGTGGTCCATCAACCATACCTGCAAAATAAAAAATAAAAAAAAGGTCAGACACCCACAAAATACCTGTACCAGAAAGGGTAAGAATAGACATATTTTTCTTCACCTAAAGGACAATTAGAGAGACAGTCCACCTCTCTAAGCCTCGAACAAAACAATAGAGACTTATTAAAGTCTCTACTAGCACAACACCAACTATGGAGCAACTCTGCTCCATCTGCAATACCAAGCTCACTACCTTGGCATCTCCCAACAAATAGACTTGGGAAATAGATATCCGGCTGTCAAGCAGAAAACCAAGGCTTACATAGTAACTAAAATCATGAAACTCCTCAATGATGGCAGTCAAATTCACCTACCCCTCTACCACCATCCTACTAGTTATGTCCTCTGGCAAAGCTAAAAACACTTGAAAAATCCTATAGTGCCTGATTCTAAACTCCGACACTACTAGAACTGCCTTTGGGTTGCTGCCAAGTATGGTATAGAACTCCTCAAATGTGAGGCACATATTCTCTATACTAGGCCAAACCAAAACACCTGGGCCACCAAATCCCAAAATCGGAAACATGCCCTTAAAAAGTCCTAATCCACCCTAACTCCTCTCAAAACCACCATAGCTACAATCCCATATCTATCCAAATTTATCTTATCTACTTTATTGAGCTTCTTCATCCACATGTGCATGAAATGGCTGAAATATGACTCCATGAATGTGAAAAGAAGTGAAAAAGAACAAGAAAGGGTGAAAAACCGAGCAAAAAGAGAGAAAGTCAACAAACGGGTAGAGTTTTGGCTCTTAAATGAAGAATGGATGAATTTGCCCTAAAATTTTTACCCATATATAAGCCTGAGGTGTCATATCAGGATAAAGTTAAAAAAAAGCTGCTCAGCCAACTGCTTGGCATCACCACCACCCAACAACTTCCTTTTTCAATGGCAACCGCCTTGACAACGGGGGCACTGCTCAGTGGAACGACCTTTTTTCGTAGTGTTTTGTTATGCCTGATCCACCATGGCCTAGTTTTCAGTCCCTACAATGCAAAATTTGACCATTTTTTTCCCTTTTTGGGATAGAAAATTTGGAACAAAATAATTTCAAAACATCTCATGACTAGGAATCATTAAGAAAACAAGAGAAATAGAGCCATAAATTAGCAAAACTAAGTCTTAGGACATGCATTTAAATATAAACTCACATCCATAACATACATTCACCATTATCCATTGCAAACATGCACTCATAAAATAAGCATACAAGATAGAATAAAAGTATCGAAAGAGTTATATCATGCATACATATATGAGTCAATCATAAGCATAACATAAAAGTACATACATCTAGTACATAGTCATAAGTAAATGCAATATAGTCATCCAAAAGGAAAGAGCATAAAAGAAGTTATCATAAGTCTCCTGATCAGCAGCCAAATCACTAGCGTCGCTCCCTCTCCTTCTCCTCTGATCGTCACCCTACCTTTGAGATTCTAATATGTCGAGATGGATGAGTAAACCACCCAACATCTCTATCCTCCGAGACATCTGGTAAGTATGTTAAGCAAACTCCCTAGAGATTTGAATGAAAAAGTGTCAAGTGTTTTTGATCCTTTCCAAAAACACAAATATAATAGAAATCCTACTTAAGGATCCTTTCTGAAGATAAGGAAATCAAAGGAACAAAGACATACCTCGACACTAGTAGGCAAGGTGGACAACATCAAGAACTGTCCATATCCTTATAGTACCATCTAATCCATAATAGGGTATTTGGTAAGAGATATGGTACTTTGTGTCCTAACTGACTACGCCTGAAGTTTGGTTAGGGCTAGCAGCATGATTCGCCCTTTAAGCATGGCCCTAGGAAGTGCTAGCACTGGGAGCCTCAAAAACAGCTAGGGGAATGCTCTCTCTCCAAATGGTAGCGGTAATGGAAGAGTGCCCATGTGATATAATCTTATCCATTAAAAACTGCTGGTAAAAATTGCCATAAGGAGAGTTGAGAAGCTGAAAGTGGTATGCATCCCTACCGATAACCGGATTCAAAGTAATTTGAATGTCTAAACTAAATCTCATGTCTGCTGTCGGAGAGCTGGGCACACGCAACAACTCCAAAGTCTAAAAACTCACCCTCTCTCTTAAATAGTATAGGCAAAAGTAAGGAGATCGCAACAGCACTCGTCTACAGGAAAGGCCTACCATGAAATTTGCAAAGGGAGCATATAACATACTCTCCTTAAAAGGCCTCACAATCTACTGCAAGCAACCAATAAGCACTATGACAAACATTAGCAGAAGAATAAAAGACAAGAAGAATACATGTTGGTCAATCAACTAGTTAAGAAGGCTCTAAATGTCAGAACATCATGTGAATGAGAGAAATCTTAGTTCAACTTTGCCCATCTTATCCCTGTCGAGAAGTCTTCTAGCTGTTGCTCGATCGACCGGGGGGAGGCAAATAGAAAGTACTTATAGGCCTACATTTACAACACAAAGGCGTCGAAAAGCAAATCCCTCAAAAACAAAACTACCATGACTATGACAAAAGACATAACCTGATGAACATGATGTATACCTTTAACATTGGTGTTGTCCCACCAACGAACAGTATGAGCCTATGAGATAGATCTATCATATCACGATATATGGTGCTCAAGACCGCATCTCCCCAGTCATACTCTGCCCATCTATCTATCTAAGCTAAGCTCTTTAGGATATTCAGATCCACCATATCCTTCATGTTGTGGGTGAAAATGCAGCCTGTGATGACTAGAAGACATAGGTGAGTGAGGGTTTCATATGGAATAAGGTCCCTAAAAGATAACCTCTCTAGCTTCTTGTGGAGGAGTGTGCGCTTGATAGTGGTGCTCTCCACAAGAGGGGTAAAGCTTATCAAAGCAGTAATTTCCCTTTCGGTGTACTCATCTCTCCAATCATTACACATATCAAAGGGTTGAGACCTGAACTAAATCCCTGATATCATGTAGAGATCGAATGGGGTGTAGGTCATCTCCCCATAAGACAATTGAAAAGTATTGGTGGTGTCCCACCACCTCTCAGCCAAAGCCTTTGTCAAGTTCATGTTGATGCAGTCAAGTGTCTTTAACTCCAAGAAGTCAATAAAGCCTGTTGATTTTAGAAAACTCCTTACAGCACCTCCTGTGGCAATGCACTTGACCACCATATCCAAGTTAAGTCGTCCACCCAATTCCGGATAGATTTCACCTGTAATGGACCGATAGGCACGATATATGTATAATGCTAGTCTAAAAAGGAAAAGAGATTCAAAAAGGGACAAATGAAACACTGACCACTATGCTCGCATCATGCGAAACATAGTCTTGTGGATCCTAGAGTAGAATCAAGGGATCAAAATTATCCCTCTGCACCTCGTATAGTTGGCCTTAAAGTCCACCGATGGAGGTTATGGCAGTACATCTAGACGAAGAAGCCATCACCGCAAAGTACTGAACTTGAAAAGTTAAAGAAGATAAATAGACAAATTAAAAAAAAGAAGAAAAAAAGAGAAACAAAAAAAATTAAAAATTAAAAAAAAAAAGAAATCAAAAAAAGCAAAGAAAAAAATTGAAAAAAAAAGAGAGAAATTAAAGAAAAAAAAAAGGAGGAGAGGGAGTGTGTATAAAAGTGAGAGGATGAGGCTATTTACAGATTTTAGGGCAGAAAAAGACAAAATAGCTCTAAGTAAAAATTTCCATATAATTATCTAGTAGCATAAAAACATATTTCCTAGCCCATTTCAACTTAGAATCCAAGTATGAAAGTTCCTATATGTTCATGAGATTCTTATCTACCCATAGACATCTCATTCACCTATTTTCTAACTAAAATGCAGTTTCTACATCAGAAAAACCAAAAAAATTATGAACCTAAAAATTCACTAGTCTCCCAAAAATTGTAAAATCAAGTTCCAAAAATCACCAAAATCATCTTATTACATCTAGAATTATTTTTCAAATCTAGACCTACTAAAATCCCTGCTTCATTCTAATCAAAACTGTCTAACAGATAGACGGCTTTGATAAGGAGACAGTTATGAATCCTTATTTCAGTACTTCTAAAATTAATTCTAAACTTGCCAAAACTAACTGGAATATTCATAGCATAATTTGATATTTTTCCTACCCTGATCAGACCTTTTATACTAAACAGTATTTTTCAAAACTGACCAGATTTTTTTTCAGACTGACTGCTTAGCTATTTTAGATTTAATTTGAAGTCTATCAACACTGATCAATAAAATTTTTGAACTTTGAAACTTTTGAAAATTGACTCAAAAGTTTCAAAAACTAACCTGAACACCAGAGCAAAAGATCCAACTAGCACGCCACTAGAATAACAGGGGGCAGCAGCGCCATCCCATGTCGCCTATGACACTAGCGACGCTGCCCAAAAGCCAAATGGCATTGCCGGCCCCTCCTATGGCATGGTCCCTACCACCCTTTTTAAAGTTCCCAAAATCCCCCAATATGATTTTTCAACATTTTTTTTCAGCCCTACCCTTTACGTCTTCATATTTTCACTTCATAAACTACCATCAACCCCATTTACCTATAAATAAGCCCTCCATTTCTCATTTCTCTTCACTCCAAAATTGATATTGATTGCTATCTATCAATTTTTCTATCTTCTTCTCCCTCCATCCACTCTCTATTTAATTAATTAATTTCTTCATCCAAACCAAATTAATTAATTCTTTTAATTAACTAAAATTTTTTTAATCACTCAAAAATTAATTAATTAATTAATTATTAACCTTTTTTTAAAGTCAAATTAAATCAAAATCTTTTTTGTCCACCCACTATTTTAATTAATTAATTAATTAATCATTTTAATTAATTAATCCACCTACTAATCATTTTTAATTAATCAAATCCTTAATCAATCCAACCGTTCAGTCGCGATAAAATGGAATTTCAGTCTGGCAAAACACTTCTTCTATCCCGTCCACCAAAATCCAAGGTATTTTTCTTCAACCTATCCCCCCAAACAAAAATCAATTTAATCAATCTGTAAACCCTTCCACTTAATCGTGGAATGAACTACGTGGATTTTGATCCCTATTCAATAGGTACGTAGGTACGTTTGGAATTTAAATCCAAACCTCAAATCCAACCTTTCAAATTAAATTTATTTTCTATTCTACAAATGTTATTAATTATTTTCTAAATGCTATTTGTAAGGGAATATGTGGTCTTCCTCAAATCCCATAGGGGCTAGAGAAGATATCCTAATTTTTTATTAATGTAAATACCTTAATTAGAATTAAAAAGTGATTATGCGGTTCCCCTAAATTCATAAGAATTAGATAGAACATTCTCATTAATTTGTAAATGTTTACCTTAATTATTTTATTAATCTCCCAGGCACCATGCATTTATATTATGCCATATTCACACAATTTTTTTTTATAATTATCATCTTTTAAGTGTTATTCATGAAATCAATTTTTCTAAGTCAAATTAAACTTAAGAGCCAAATTTAAATTATTTAACCAAAAACCTAGTCCCCAAGTTCAACTTAGTTTGAGATTATTGATTTTATCCTTGGGTAAATTAATTGAGAAAATTAATGAACTGGAATCAAATTGGGTTTTTTCTTAATTTTTTCATTTAAAAATAAATTATGGTGGTGACTCCCAAAATTATTTTTCAAAATCAAAAGTCAATTTTCTAAGTGATAGCCCTCTAATCGTGAGCACTGTAGTTCATTCCATAATCCTTTTAAAAATCGCTTGCCTTTCCTTAAAGCAAATTTCCCTGAGTGAGGGGGGGACATTTAGGCGAGGTCTCACATTCCTAAACATTTATCGATATAAAATGTGGCTAATAAATGAAGAAAGAAAAGGACTAAAGGGATATCTAGGCTAGTGGATAGATTTTTTTTTAGTGAATTGATGGATTTAGGTAAAAGAGATGGAAAGTGGAACCACATGGATGTCTAAGTAATCGTTTCTAAACATTTATAGGTGAAATTAATGGATTTGGATAAAAGAAATGGAAAAAGAAATCATAAGGATGTCTAGGTAACCATTTCTAGACATTTATGGGTGGAATTGACTAATAAATGGAAGTAAGAAAAGGAACCAAAGAGATATCTAAGTTGGTGGCTAGATAGTTTTGGTGAATTAATGGATTCTGTTGATTTAGATAAAAAGGCGGGGGAAAAAACCAGAGAGATGCCTAGATTAGACATATCTAGGTGAAGAACTTGGACAGATTTTTTATAAAAGAGGTGGAAAAAGGAACCAAAAGGATACCACTATTTAGATATTTCTAAATTAAGGATTTGGATGGATGTTTGATAAAAGGGATGGAAAAGGGAACCAGCTTGACATCTGAGTGGAAATTTAGATGTTTCTAGCTGGAGGACGTGATTGATTCAAAAGGACTATAGGAATGCCTAGGTGACTGTTACTGGACATTTATGGGTGAAAATGATTTTACCTGAAAGAGGTGGGATAGAGAACCATAGGGATGTCTAAATTATCATATCTAAATATTTACGGGTGAATTGATTAATAAAAAAAGATGTCCCTGGTGTCTTTAGAGAGGTTTTTGGTGATTGGGATAAAAAAGATGTCCTCTAGCATCTCTATCAGTAATGCTAATGGCCCCAATCTTGATTTGAGAATTCTGTTTAGTTGATGATCTTAGTCTTGGTTCAGGAAGTTTATTTGGTTGATGATCCTTGTTTTTGGTTCAGGAAGCTATTTGGTTGATGATCCCTCTTTTGGTTTGGGAAGTCTATTTAGTTGATGATCCCAATCTTATTTCAAGAAGTCTATTTGGTTGATGATCCCTATTTTGGTTCAAGAAATCTATTTGGTTGATGATCTCTGTCTTATTTCTAGAAGTTTGTTTGGTCGATGACCCCTATTTTGGTTTAAAAAATTTTGAGAAGATATTGGTTATACCGAGGAAACTTAAGCTTCTAAAGGTGAAGGATTAGGCCTTTTAGAAGGTTTAAAGAGACTTTACTAGGATTAAAGAGGCTTTGAAAGTCACATTTTGATGGCTAGTTTGTGTAGGTTTTCCACTCGACTTGATGGGTCTTTAAAAGTGGAGAGGGTTTGTTTGGCTTAATGCAATAAGCATTTGACTTATGCATCACTAATGAAGGTAAAGGTCATTTAGCTACCTCAACTAGGGAGGTAAATTTACGATTTTAAAAGTAATGCCTCAGATGAGGAATAAGGGCAATGAGTGTGCCCTTTATGAGATTTTTTCATTTGACTTTAGGAAATCTTTAGTGAAAATGAAGGTGACACATCCTGATGGGACCTACTTTTTTTACTTTCAGAAATGATCCTTAGTAAAAATGATTTTCGCTTTCTCCCAGATATCATCTTGGATTATGCTTAGCAAACTCGTAAGGTGGTCCATCAGATGAAGTGTGACTATTTGTTGGATGGAGGTGACCATCTTCAATTTCTCGATGCAACTTGATATCACTTGGCAAATGGTATTTAGACATAAAGGAGGAGAGGTCATTAGCTTAGTGTATGCATGAAGGTGCATGTTTGCAAATGATTACATAAATGTTGGTACACAGATGATGCATGTTATGTATGCATGCTTTAAGATTAATGGACATTTTGTTTAACTTTTGCACTATAGATGATTTATGATGATACACATAATGGATGAATCTATAGATGTAAGAGGGTGGATTCACGAGTTTGCTTTATGTATATCATGATGCAACTTGCATGCAATGTTGACTCCTAAAAGTGGACTGCATGTTATGAGATGATTATTTTGATTGAATTTTTTTAATGGATTCCTAAGGTTGTCCTAAGAAAGTTTGATAATTTATGATGTTTTTTAGTGATAACAATGATGGACAATTTAAACCCTAAGCAGAAGGGCGTTTATGCAAGCTAGATGTCTTGAACCAATGATTGGCTATCTGAAAAGGTGATTTTAGGAAGATGCCCCATTTTGGAGGGAAACTATTTGACTATTTTGATATGGATTGGAGATTGTCATGATATTAGCAAGCAAGTGACTTATTTTAGGTTCAGAAGGGAATTTATTTATTTCGGCGTCCTAAGACTTTGGAGGGAGGATTGGTTTTGGTAAGAGGGTGTCGATGGTTTACTCCTACTTTGATTCTTAGAGCTTGTGGCTATAATGGGATTTATAGGTTAGCATAGATGACAAAGATTTATGGTTGACTCCATGTGGCCTAATATTTCCTTTATGGTCCTGGCCTGATTAGGTTGCTTGGACGGTTGATAGGGTAGTTTAGGCTTTAGACTTCTTTTAGGGTTTGGTTCTGGCCTTGTTAAGAGGTTTGAGCAAATAGGTTAGTAGGTATTAAGATTCAATTAATCTTGGCTCTAGTTCTAGTCTAGGTATGATAGGGTTTTCATTATAAGGATAAAATAAGTTTAGAAGGTTCACTTGGATTTTGGAGATCAGGCTTTCTGTGAGTATATGAGAGGGGCATTCCTTGATTTCAACTTACAATAAGAACTTTTGAATGGCTTAGATTCATTAAAGAGCTGGAGTTTTGGAAATAGGAGGTAGGCTTCCTCCATTGGCTTAGGATTTGAAGTTAGGACTTTTAAAAAGTGTGCATGGCTTTCATTTTGCTAAGAAAAATGGGGATTCAAAGTGGGTTGTGGGCTTTTAGCGCATGGCTTGGGTGATGCATATATTCGAGAGTTTTGATTTATTCTGGTTCTGCCAAGGGCTTCAGCTTTGTGGTTGTTCCTTTTTTCTTCTTCTCTTTTTTTTTTTTTTATTTTGCAATGTTTCATGGAAAGGAAAGAATGCGTTATTTAGGCAAGGAAGGCTCTTAGGGATAATGCTTTTTAGATTTAGTTGGATTGGCGTAGATGTTGGGATGAACTTTTAGGAATGAGGGTAAGCCATCTTATTTAGGTTTTTTAGTGACTCAAGCACTTTGACAAGAAAACACGACTTAGAGATCTTGCCCTTGACAAGAGGATGCTAGACTGATTGAAGGTTGCATGAAAAAATGGACATGTCCTTGATGATGGGTAAGTACAACTTTTATTTGTGATGACTCGATATTTGACTTGAAAACTTTCTTTACCCTTTGAATGATTAAGAGAATGAAAAAGGTAACACAAAAAATGATAACTCTGAGGAGGATAAAATTGTTTAACTACTTATGAGGATAAATTATTTAGACTGACTCGATAGATTCAAACAAATGGATTTTGACATAACTCGGAATAGAATCCAATATGAATGACACATCATTTTTCTTTTATTTTTTTAGAGGAAACAAGTGGGATGCAATTGATGTGGTTTAGAGAACATAAGGGCATGATGCCTTATAAGACAAAAGATATTTTTACTATGATTTGGATCGCACCCAGATTGGGCTGCCTACTTATTCCTTACATTGCTTCTATTTTTTTCTTTCTTAGGGAGAATCAGGTTCTTGTTACAGTGTCAAAAAAAAAAAAAAAAAAAGATATGCATGACAATCTTATTAGCCATTTGATCTATTTTGCAGCTTGTCATTTGGCCTTTCCCCATTTTGGCAAATTGACTACTTCAAAACTTGATATGACCCTTCTTCGATCCTCTTTTTGAATTGAATAGCCATTAAGATGTTCTCATGCCCGATTGAGGATTTCAAATTTGATTGCCCTAAATAAACAGCCAGTTGGGCTTAGCTTAAGGAAGCATAGCCTTGATGCGCACAATAACTTTATAACTGAGTTCTAAGAGTTGTTCCGTCTTCAATCTCTAACTTGGCATGATGTTATGGTATAATGCATGCAAATTTTTTTTTCTTTTTTTTTTATGATGTACCATTCAAGTTGGATTCAAAAAAGAACAAGAGATATAATATGAAAAATCTAAAATTTTATTAAGACAAACTAGAAATTTCATTATAGACTTAAAAAGAAAGAAACACGTGAAAAACTCTAACTTTGACTTTGAAAAACTGAGAACTAAAAAGAAAAGAAATAAGCACAACACTCAACAAACTCAAAAGGCTTAGACCCAGACTTAGATGACTCAAACTTGGACTCAGATGGTCTCAGAGTTAGGATTGACTAAAGTCAACTTGATTGTAAGAGTTAAACAAGGGCATATTGGTTAGGCTAATATTCTCTTTGAAGTGCTAATCACTAGGTAGGTTAAATGAATTTGTCAAGGTGTGTTTCTGCTTAAGAATGATAATGTCCCTAAGGTCAATGGGTATACTAGGTACTAGTGCTAGAGGGAGGATATCTCCATCGTCAATAAAGTCTTGGATTTGATGCCTTAAGCTCTTGTACATGTCGATTTTGTGCCCAACTCCTTAGTGGTACTCACAATACTCATTATATCTGTAGTTTTTGGATGGATGGCTGGAGAGTGGTTTCAGCTCGAGAGGCTTAACTAGCTCAACTTCAAAGGCCATCTTGTAAACTACGCTTAAGGGAATTCCCAAATTAGTGAATTTTCTTCTCGCTAGTTTATGGGGTTACTAGTTGGTGATGGTAGCTACCTCTTTTCCTTTTTGCTTGGAGAAGATAATTAATTTAGTAGCATAAGGATTATTATTCTTGCATCTTTTCTCAATAGTGGTGTTGAGCTTTAATGGTAGTTTGATGGGCGTTCTGACATTTTGTTGGGTAGATGTTTCCATTCCCCAAAAAGGGTTTAAGGAAAGAGGAAGATTAATTTTGGTGTTTGGTGGCATGAGACTTTTGGGGACACCTCCATTGTCGGTCAAATCAATAACAAGAGTTGAGTTGACATGAGTATTTGGTATTAGTTGTATGGCATTTTTGGACACTTCTTTATCATCGGCAAAGCTAATGATAGGAGTTGGTATGATTGTAGCAATAAGACTAAGGGCGGTGTTGGTTTAAAAAAGAGTGGTATTGAGCCGATTGACCATGGGAGGAGCTATAATTTTGGTTGGATCAAGATGAGGTGCAGTGAAACTTAAGTCAATTGGATTTGACTTAAATCAGTTAGCAAAATAATGAGGTGTAATGTTAGGTAGACTAATATGGGAATTACAAGGTATGATCAAGGTATTTGAATACATGGACTACCTTTGGAAACAACGGCTTTGGTGAGCTGGGCTAATGCTTTGTTGAAGTTAACTTGTTGAGCAATCAGGGCTTTGTTAAATTTGGTTTGTTGGGTGTTAAAGCATTATTGAAATTAGCTTATTAAGCATCAAAGGCAGAGGTGAGTATGGCTTAGAAATTTTCCTCTTGCTTTTTGAGGATGTTAGTGAAAAATGTATTTATGATGTCTCAGTCGAAATAGTAGGCCATCAGTACCTTCAAGGCAAAATAAAAAGAGAGAGGGTAAATGTAAAAGAAAGGCATGAAATAATGATCAAATGATGGGTTAGTATATAAATTTTGAGAAAAAAAGACTTTCTAATGTGTTATAGGCTTAAGGTGTTTGGGGGTAATGATTGTTCATTGGGCCAAAAATATTGAGCTTTAAGGATTGGATCTTAAGTAAAAGGTTTTAGGCTTAAAGATTAGGCTTTTGGTTGGGGGCCAAAAGATTTTGGGCTTAATAAAGGATTGGTATCTTAGAGTGCAAGGGTATTGGTATTTTGATTTTAGGGTTTTAGTCCAATGTCTTAGGCCTAAGATGGTGGTGGGCCAAATGTCTTGGGCTTAGGATTTGGGCATGAGAGAGATGAGGCACTAAAGATTTTGGGCATAAGGTAATGGTAGGCCAAAATTTTGGGCTTAAGGTAGGTGAAGCACCAAGGTTTTGGTCTTAGAGTGATGGTGGGCCAATTGTCTTGGTCTTAAGAGAGGTGAGGTACTGAAAGTTTTGGGCTTAAAGGATATAAGGTGCCAATGGTTTTAGGTTTAAAGGATGTAAGATGCCAACAGTTTTAGGCTTGAGGGAGGTAATGAGCCAAAAGTCTTGGGCTAAAAGTGTTTAAAGTTTGAAGGTTGATGCTCAACTTGGTCAAAGGCATAATCTAGACTTGAGGCTCTTAGTCTTATTTATATATATGCATGGTCATGTTATGATGCATGCCAAAAGAGATTTCATGAATATGCATAAAGGTCTTGATTATTACGATGCATGGAAACTATGGTCAACGATTAGGGTAACTATATGCACAAGGGTGAAAGATGAATTGGTTAAAAGTCCCAATCTCATTAGAGCATTGATATACCTAACCATATGTGAGTCAAGGAGCCTCACATAGGTCGAACAATACTAATTACTTGTTACAGCATCGAAATGATTCAGGATTCATCACGGGATGGAATGTTTTTGCTATCTTTCAATATACTCAAAGAAAGTTGTCGAGCCAATGCTATTCGCCATCCAAAAATTTTCTTACAACTAAGGTTAGATAGGGAGCTTTTATTATGCAAAGTGAGGCATGAAAGCCAAATTAAACTTAATTAGCCAAATGGAGATTATTTTTGAAAAATTTTTCCTTAATCAAATAGTAATCCTCTTATTTGCTTTCCTTATTAAAAAGGGTGGCAACCAGTCCTAGCTGTGAGGTTTCGCCTGAGCACTAGCCCAATCCACTAGAGAAAATCAGGATGCTCATTCGGATTTAGACTCATGATGAAATCTTCATGTCCGAATTAGTTGATCTTGAAAATAATTTTGGGAGTCGCCACTTTAATTTTATTTAATTAAGAAAATATTAAGAAAAAACCCTAAATTGACTCCAATTCATTAATCTTTATTAATTTACCCAAAGATAAAATCATTAGTCTCAAACTAAGTTGAACTCGAGAACCAAGTTTTTTATTTTAAATAATCACGATTTGACTCTTGAGTTTAATTTGACTTAGAAAAATTAATTTCATAAATGACATTTATATGATGGCAAATAATAAAATGTATGAACGTGGCATAGTATGAATGCATGGTGCATAGACAATTAATAGAATTATTAAAAATGAACATCCACAAATTAATAAGAGTGTTCTATCTAATCCTTATGAATTTAGAAGAACCACAAAATTGCTTCTTAATTTCAAAACAATTAAATCAACTGAATACACAAATTCTCTTACAAAAAGTATAAAAATAGATAATTACAATTGAAAGTAAATGGAAAATGGAATAAATTTGGAATTAGATTTATGGTTTGGATTTAAATTCCAAACTTGCCTACATACTCCATTGAATGGGAATCAAAACCTACGTAGTTCGTTCTACAATTAAGTAAAGGAGTTTAGGGTTGATTGGATTGATTGATTTGATTTAGGTTTATGGGTGTGAGGAAAAGATTGATACATTTGCTTTTAGCAGGCAGAAGATTTTACTGAACTGAAATTCTATTTTATCCAGATTGGGTGATTATATTGATCGGGAGATTAATTTTAATGTGATAAAATGGATAGATAGATTAATTAATTAAAATAATTAATTAATAAATTTGGATGAAGGGCAGATTTAAAAAAATATTAATTTGATTTTGAAAAAATGATTAATTAATTAATAAAAAGATTAATTAATTAATTAATTGAGTAGTTAATTTTAATTTAAAAAAAAGATTTTAGTTAATTAAAAAGATTAATTAACTTGGTTAGAGTAAGATAATTAATTAATTAAAAAATTAATTAATTAATTATAAAGTGGCTAGAGGGAGAAGAAGAAAATGAGCAAATGAATAACCAATCTATAAGTGCTCAAGGGATGAAATAAATGAAAAAATGAAGGGGAGTATTTACAGGAAAATGGGGTGAAGGCAATTTAAAAAGTGAAAAAGTGAAAAGACCAAAAAGGTACGGATAAAAAGTGGCTGAAAAATAGGTTGAAAAGAGCGAAAATGGAATTTTCGGTACACAGGGGTCCAGTTGCATAGGGAGGTTACAAGCAACAGCTGCCTGAGGTAAGTCGCAGATAGCACTTATGGTTGCTGATGTGGCAGCAATTTTTTTTTTTTTTAGAGATTCATGTTGGTCCATATTGAAAAATGAAGTATTTGAGGTAATATATTTGAAGACTAAAATTTTCTTTTGGGAGCATCAGCCTGCTAACAGGCTAGCGAGACCATCATTCTAGCTCTATGTAATATAATAAACTTAGCAGGTGTTAGGCTATAATCAGATGATGAGGCTATAAAATTAAAGGTTCGCAGTTCTAAGAATGAAAGACTCAAAAACAATAAACTAAACTTGGCTAGAGAGAGATTATGATTAGAGAGAAGGGAGTTGGGAGAGAAAGAGAGAGAGCGAAGTTACTGCTGGGGCTTTGGGATGCGTTCTAGTGAGGTTTTGATTGGAAATTAACAAAAATGTTCACTATTAGGGTAAATAACACCAAAAGTTATTAAACTTTGCATTTATTTCTAATTTGATCATTAAAAATTGATTTGATATAAATGAATTATTAAATCTTAATTTTTATTGTAATAAGATATAAATTTGAAATTTCTGGTGAAAAACTCATCGAAATAATGACATGCCTACTCAATTAAACATTTTCAATCCTAGTTAACATATATGGGGCCCACATATCCACAAAACTCAAATTTTCATTTATTTGATTTGAGTAATAGTAGTACCACCGTTGACATACTAACCAAAAAATTATGATTTTTATGTACATGGACCTTACCCCATATATACTCTAAAATTACTCTCTTAGAATATTATGTTATCATTCTAGTGAATTTATTATTGAAAAATTTAAAATCGTTACATAAAAATTAAAGTTGAGTGATTTATTTATATTAAATTCATTTTTAGTCACCAAATTAGAAATAAACATAAATATAAATTTAAGTGACTTTTATTGCCCATTTGGTATGGGAGATTGATTAACTAATCTTTAAAATTAGTAAATATCATCATGTTTGGTACATTTAATTATATGGATGATTAATAATCCCAAAAACTTAGCTAACCCATAGAATAATGTTAGCTAATACTTAATCTCCCTTGTCTTTAGTAATCCATCTCCTGTGAGATTACTAATCCCACTGTTTATGAAATTTTAATCCCCAAAATAACCTCAGTTCTTTACTTAATGTCTCAAAAATAGCCTTTGTTTTTTAAATTATTTCTCTATTATCCTTGACCCTAGAATTAAAAAAAAAAAAATAGAACACATTTTGATTACTAATCTTAGCAAAACATGATATCCATGAAAAGAGAGCACCAATTAGCCATAAGAACTAAGAATGGACAAGAAAAATAACAAATAATTAACTATAGAGAAGAAGAAGAAAATTATCTTTTGAAAGGTAATTTTATTATTATTTTGTTTAGTTTAATTAATTTCAGTATTTCTATCATCTTCTCTCTATATGATTCTGAAATTTTTTCACATATGATAATTGCTATGTTAAGAAATTTGTTTGTGTATATATATTTAATCCTATGGATTAGCATAGAAAATATAATCAATGATTCAAATATAGAAAATGTCACATCCCAATTTCTGAGACATAATGGTCCTATAACACGGGAAGACATAAGATCACCCATGCATGTAAAAACCACTTATATTTATATAAATACTGCCTAGGATCGTACCAAAACCTCTTACATTAACTTAAATAAACCTTTTTTTTTTTTTAAAATCTTAAGTTGCAGAAGTATAGATAAAATATACTTTAAAAATAATCCATAAGGAAATAATATTTAGAATCTAATTAAAACCTCGAAGGATAACATTTCAAAATAAACATCCAAAAATAAATATTCCTAGAGCATCTAAGAATAACTCTTCATAACATATTAAACTAATTATCTTGGACAAGGTATTTCCCCAAGTGAAGTAGAATGCTTGAGCCATCACCTTGCCTCTTCATACTGCTCACCTGGAACCACAAAGAAAAAGGGGTGAGATAGATGATTTTAATGAGTAAATAATATGGTACATATGATAAAACGTATCCCTTTTTTTTTTTTTTAAAGGAAACTTATAGCTTATAACACATAGTTCATGTTTTATAATCCATTAATCAAGGTTTATAATTTAACAAGGTTTGCAGAAATCACACTGATAACATATAACACATAGAGTGAGGGCTACTGCCGTAATCACTCGAACACATAGAGTGAAGGCTATTGCCATATCACTCGAACACATAGCCGATAATTACTCGCATCAGTACGAGGATCACATAGCCGATGATTACTCGCATTGGTACGAGGATCACATAGCTAATGATTACTCACATCGGTACGAGAATTTCTGCATAAAGGGTTAAAGGTACTATAGCTAGAGCTAATGGTAATCACATATAACAATAACATTTAAGGCAACAATAACATATATCATAATAACAATAGCAGTTTAACTTTTGAACAAAAGATACAATGATAGTGTAGTTTTAGAAAGAATGTAAGTTAGGACAATAATCATAAAAGTATTATCATTGGATAATCAAAAATGGTTTTGGACCAATTGTCTTTTGGCAACCTAAGCTTAACAAAGAAATCATAGAGTTTCATTTTAAAAGTAGAGAAGATTTTGGGTTTCAAGAATATCAAGGTACACATATTATGATAGCTTGTACTTGTAACAATAGCATAACGTTTACTCACACTTGTAACATAAACATAGTGTTTACTCATCTTGTGGTTCATTTGCTCCTAGTACACGAAATCCTTTTGAACCTTTAAAACTCCTCAACCTCTTTGGAAAAATTGTGTAGAGAGGTTGGTATTTTCGATAAAAAAAATTAATTTTTCTCTCAAGAAATCATGAATATAGTCAAGAAATCGCAAAGTTGAAAGTGTTTTGTGAATTTCAGTAGAGAGAATGATTTTGGGAGAATTTTTCCGCCAAAATAATGAAATAACAGAGTGATGGCCGCTAGAATGAAGGGTTAGCCGAATTTTAGGTATTTATATGTAGAATTTTGAGTAATTTCCAAGATTACCTTTAATGAGGTAGGTTATGAGTGTTTTAGTGTACTAGGCTTTTGGGTATTTGGGCTTTTCAATTAATTTTGGGGTTGATTATAAGTAATTAAAAATAAAATATTTTTCTTATTATTTTCATTGAAATTTTTTCCAAAATATTTATTTAAAAATTATTTTAAAAATAAGCATAAAATTATTTTATGCTTAAAAATATATTTTTATATGAAAATTCATTTTATGCACAATAAATTATTTTATGCTAATGCACTTCATATAAATAATTTATTTTACAATAATAACTCATATTAGGCATATTAAAATTAATTTAACATGCCTCAAACTCATAAATCATATCACACATGAATTTTCATAAAATTACCTATGTTGTTACAACAACTCTAAATTCAAGCAATTTGTTACGAAAACTCTTAGGATAGATATGGATTGTTACAGAAAATATCATGTGTTTATAATTGAATTCACAAATAATATGAAAAGGATTGGTACCTGAAAAGACAATTGATGCAATGCAAGAGAAAAGAAAAACAAGAAGAAGTGACATTTTTTTTTCCTCGTATGGAAGAAGAAGAAATCAATTAGGGAAATAATAATTTTATATATAAGGTAAAAGGTATTTAAGTAATTGAATTATTTTTTTAATTTATCCTATTCATTAGTCTATACTACCAAAACGGGATTATAAAAGTAGGATTATTTAATCATATAGATTAGCATTTGTTTACTAAATAAGGTTTAAGCTAACTAATTCTATAATTTAACTAATCCTATGATTATAACTAATCCTATGATTTACGAATCCGCATACCAAATGGACACTTAGTGTCATCTGCACTGTTGCGGTCATAATGAAATCGAAGATTTTTGTGCAACAAATCAATATTTAGGAACAAGTGTGAAATTAGGGAATAAGTTGAAGGATAATGAATGTAATTTAGCGATTGATTTTATAGATAACAATCACCCTTTTTCTTTTGAATGTTTATATTATTGAATAAAATATTTTTTTTATTTGTGACTAGTATAATAAATAAATTTAAGTTAATTTTGTGCATTTTTGCAATTATACTCTATTTTTTGTCAATTTTATCATTATTTAAAAATTTAATTGTAATTCTACCATAAATCATAATTGCAAGAAAAATTTATTAGTTGAAAGGCTAAAAGACTAAATTGATCTTTAAACTTATTATTATCATGTTGTCAATTTAATTTTTAAATATTCATTGAATTTAATTAAACTCTTTAACTTTGCAAATTTTTTATCTTCAAATTAATATAAAAATAATTTTATTTTTCAATTTAATTTTATGGTTCATTTGAATGACAAGATTTGAATTCTAAATTTGGATGTGGGCGAAATTTCTTGTTTGATTTATTAAGATTGATAGATTTCAAATAATAAAATATGAGATTTAAAATCTAAATTCATACATCCCAACATATTCTTAGAGTAAAATTGGAATCAAAATTTTCAAATTAGAATACATTGAGAAAAAGAATAACGTATAATTATGAAAATATGTAAAGTTTTTTTTTTTTTTTTTGCCAAATAAAATATCTAAAGTTGATAGTAAATATTTGTATCAAGTCTTCTCCAAAGAAGCATAGTTTTTAAGCATAATTACTTGGAAATTATTGATTGAAAAATAATTTAGGTTAAGAAAAAAAAAAAAAAAAAAAAACATATCTGGCAAGATTGGCGGCTTTAGATTTGTGAGGCAGAGGGAGAATATGTTGATGGAATGGAAAAGTTTAGAAAATAGAAACACCCTGTCAAACCAAGGAAAAACCCAAAGACTATATCAAACAAATTGTCAAACTGGCAGTGGCCCCATTTTTCTCTCTATTATATTTACCCAAAATTTGAATATTACTCTTCAAAATAATCTCTTATTACCCAAAATTCTCTCCTTTCTCTTTCTGGCTTTTCTTTTGCTTTGCAGGAGAAGAAAAAGAAAAATGGTTGTAGCTGTCACGGCCATGGATTCCCTTAGCGAGCGAGCTGCGAAGATGAGAGAAGCTCTTCAGAAGAGCCAAACTATTACTGATAATGTTGTCTCTATTCTTGGCTCTTTTGACAGCCGTCTCTCTGCTTTGGAGACCGCTATGCGTCCCACTCAGGTACCTATCTCCCCCTTTTTTCATGCTTTATCTAGATCACTTTCAGTTTTTTCTTAGGAAATGCGCGAGAACTTTTGGAATCTGGGCTTTTGGTGTTTAAGTGAGAAATCCAGATGAGGGTTGAAAATTGGTCAACCTTTTCAAATTTTGTGCTGAAGTGGAATGGCATAACTAATTTGTTTTAAGGCTTTCTTTTCAGTTTTCTTTGTAAGCTAACATAAAACTGGATCCAGCTATTTGTGTTTAGTTTTATTTTGTTTTTGTTTTACATTTGCTGTTTTGTTTCCAGGAAAGTGGAAGAAAAATTGATTTTGAGGATTAGAATTAGCTCAGAGCAAAATAAAGTCATTGAAATTATCACTATTGATGGACTTATATGAGTTAAACGTAGGAATTGGTCTAGATGTGTTTCAATTCCCTCTCTTTTGGGTAACACATATGGGAATCAAGTTTGCCAGAGTGCATAAGGTTATGTTAGCGTTCTATTTTCTCAAGTTCTTGAATGCCACAATCAGATCTTACTATTTGATTAATTGATTTCGTCAAATATCTTAGTCTTTTTGGCTTTGTATTTATAGATAAGAACGCATGCTATAAGGAAAGCTCATGAGAATATTGATAAGACTTTAAAGTCTGCAGAGGTTATATTGGCACAATTCGATGCTTCTCGGCAGGTTAGCTTTATGGAGTACTTGAACTTTACTTGCTTATATGGTTTTTAATGGATTATTTATCATATTGCTAGTAATTTTTTCTTTCCAAATTTTTATGATGTTTTTCAAATGTAACTGAAATCTTACTTGCCCGTAGACTCATTTGGCCAAAGAATACTTATTCTACTCTGATGAACATTCCCTCTTACTAGAACTGTTGCTTTATTTAGTCAATCGTGTTAGTCCAAATGTACCTTATTTTGAAGTGTATTATTAGAAGTCTTGGGTCTCCCTGACTGCAAGGTTGCAGGTTTTAGTCCTCATAGCATTCACTTTATGAAAAAATGCTAAAGAACATGACTATCTCCAAATTCTGTAAATTCCATATTTATATATTTTTTTCTATTGTGCTTTATGTAGACATTAAGAACTATTATATAGTAGGAAAAACCTATTCCAATAAGAACAAGCAAAGTATCTTGCTTAAAAAATTCCTAATCTATAATAGAATTAATTTTTCCCAGATAGAAAACCTAACTCAACTCAACTCAGTCTTAATCCCAAAATTAATTTGGATAGGCTATATGGATTCTTTTTTTCCACTATAAAGGATTTTGGGCCATGTTTTTTGATAATTGTAATGCTTTTAAATCATACTGTATTCCTCACCTCCAAGTTAGTTTAGGTATACTTTTTCTTTCTTCCTTTCCTGTATCACAATGTGCTCAACCTTCCCAATTGGAGTTTCCTTAGATCTCCGCTTCACGTGTTTAAACCATCTTAATCTCTTCTCTCCCATGTTGTCCAGAATCGATGCGACTCCCACTTTATCTTTAATGCTTTCGTGACATATCTTATCCATTCTAGTATGACCACACATCTATCTTAGCATCCTCATTTGGGCAACACTCATCTTTGATACATGCTGTTCCTTCATTGTTCAACACTCACTACCATATAACATAGCTTGTCTAATAGCTGTATGGTAAAATTTTCCTTTCAATTTATAGGGAATCTTGCAGTCACATAGGATTCCCGTGGCAAGCCTCCATTTCAACCACCTAGATTTCTCAAATAGAAAAATACCAATTAAATTCTAATTGGAACGATTTAGTAGAAAGATATAATAATCAATACAAAAAATGAAATATGCATAACCTTAATTTTGGTTTCCTTGTTTGCACCATTTTTCTCTAGTTGGAGGAGACTTCAACTTTAGTGTAGAAGTGTTGAAGTAGCAAAAATCTAAATATATCTCTCTGCTTTGCTTGTAGAAGAATTTGCATATTTTAGAGGATTTTCCCTTTGTTTGGAATGTTGGATTTGGTTAGACTAATTAATTCGACAAATGGATAAATTTCATATCTTGCGTTCTTGACTTCAATTTAATCTTGTTCAATATGGTGCTTATTTTTTTTCCTTTGCAATTTCCATGGCTCTCATGTACTTTTGTTGACTTATTTTAAAATGATGAAATTGAAATGTGCATGATTGCATCTGCATCTAATTCTCATAAATGTCTCCAGTTTCTTCATATTCAATGTGGTGCCCGTTTTCTTCCTTTGCGAGATGGGTAAGCTAGTAGGTTACTGGGTTTGGGACTAATGTTGGGCTGGTAAGTAGGAATTCATGCTAGGTTTTAAATGAGTAAAATTAGATAAAAAAAAAAAAAAAAATTCAAGGAAAGACAGGTTTGAGGGACAGTTTGTAATGCAGCTTTAGCACTATGAACATTATCTGTGACCAATGTCTTGGGAAGGCTTGAAGCAATTGATGCCATTGGATTAGGATTTGATGGAAGGGAATTTGGACCTGAATGATATTGAAATTTCCTTGCGAAATTGAGGAAGAGTAATAAGATTCTAAGCTTCATTGTCATAATTACTTAGACATCAAACCTAGGTTGGATCATATCAGTCATAACATAATCTAGATACTTATACACAACATAGTTGTAAACTCTTAAGACAAATGTACTCATAAACTTAAACTCTTAAGACAAATGTACTCATAAACTAGGACTAATTCTTTAAGGATTTGGACTTATGTATAAAATGTGGAGGGATTACTCCTTGGACCGACGAGGATTCAAAATATGATCTAGCGAAAAATTGAAAAGTTTTAACAAATATATTTAGCCAACCATTCTAACTAAGCTAGAAATAATGAAATTGCCCCTAACTTGTAAAGTAAAAATTCTGCAACTTTCTACCTTGAATATCACAACAAACATGACTAATATTTTTTAATAAGAAAAGAAAATTTATTGATATAGAAAGAAGGGAGAGTACACAATGGAGGGCGCAGACTCCTCCTAAATAACTAAACAAGCAACTACAAACATAAGGAAAAAGGGCTAAAAAGTAATCCCAATCAAGTTGGATAACATCCAGAGGATTAACCTTGCTGAGTTAAATGTAACCTATCATAAAGATCCAATTAACTCATTGTAACTCCACCTAGTTCATGTGCAATCAAATTGTTAATGATCTACCCATTTAACAGGCAGTTTTGGTAACCACTGCCGTTAGTAGAAACCACCCGATAATCAATATCTTAAATTTGTTTCTTACAGTAGTGAGAGGACTTGATTAATAACCGCATCATTAGGCATATCTTTGTCATGACCAGATAACAGGTAAGATCATTATTGAAAGCATTACCTGTTGCCATGTCATTGAGTATATCAAGATCATAAGAATTTGAATTGATTTTCTAGATAGCTTTATAAGGACCAAGACTCCTTGAATGAATCTCATTTTAAGCGTTTAGAGCTTATAGGCCCCATGACCATGTCTCCTGAAATTCAGCAAAACTTTTCCTTAAATTAGCATGTACTTTATATTTTTTACTAGTGATAATTTGTGTTGGAAATTTGTTACATATATTACAATAGGCTTGATAAAAGCATCCATGTTTAAACTAGGATGAGCCTTAATAAATAAAGGAACCAAATAATTGGATTTCTTAGAAAGAGCAATTGATGCAATTAAAAATGACTGTCTAGTGCTAAATTTCAGAAAATCATTGTAAGCAACTATAGGAAGAATTTGATCTTAAGTTGCAACATGATCATGAAGATAACAATGGAATAGGTTATCTAAACTTTGATTAATGGCTTTTGCTATACATCAAATTTTGGATGGAAGAGCATTCTCAATGCATGAGGCTCGTCTAGGCTTAGTGGGGGGTTGTGTATTGTACCAACCTTTCCACCATTTTTTCATGGATAGGTTTGTTTATATGACTTGAACGCATGACCTTTTGTTAGGAGTAACGTCATCATTGCATCAGGAATTGCCTTACAGTTTTGGATGAAAGGATTAAAGATTGCCCACAACAATTGTTTCAATCATGATGCAAAGTTCATGAGTTACTTTTATCAATCTTTATATGGAAAATTGAATACAAAACTGAATTTTTCTTCACTTTTAGTTAGATGAGAGGATGAGGAAAATCTCAGCTTTGTATTCAACATTTTTTACAAAGATTGCTAAAACTAACTCATGAACTTTGTATTATGATTGAAACGATTGTTGTAGGCAACACATGAAGTCGAACAACTTCATCAAAGAAAAGTCAAGTAATGTGAAGAACATCAACAGACAGAATTTGATATGAAATGAGCCATTATGGGATAATGATCAACTATTGCAAGCATTAACTCATGTGCACAAGTTTCAGGCAATCCAAGCACATATCGATGGTCAAAATTTTCTAGGGCTGCTCTGGTCTTGGCAATGGCATCTACTAGCTTGTATTTTGCTTTCTGCCTTTATATATTCAACAAAATTTGGTATCAAATAACAATTCTAGCTACATTTCTGTTTAATCTTGGCCAATAAAATTGATCTTCATTGCAAATGGCCTTATCTCTTCCAAAATGCCTAGGTACCGTCTAATAATTCAAGGCCTAAATTACGTCTTCTCACAGAGGAAGTATTAGGCAAGCATTTCTGTTGAAAAGATATTCATTATGCCAGAAAAAGCTAGGGTAATTTGCACAGCTAAGTCAGTATATATGATAACACAATTCTTTTTTCTCAAAGACACTGTTTATGAGACTTGAATCCATGACCTTGCAGTCACAGAAGATCAGTCTTGTGCTGCCAAGGCTTGTTCTCACTCAAAGAGAAAGGTGGAAAAAAAAAAAAAAAAACTTAGAAAATAATCAACCTTTAAAACTATCATTTGATAGCTTAAATTTTAGCCATACAGGTACCTAGAAACTATTACAAAATGGGGAAATCAATGCTGATAAGAATGAGAATACTGTTGTTGCCTGAATGCATTCTAATAAAATAATAAAACTCTTAACCTTTCATAAATATAGAAACTTCAAATAGAACTTGTAACTAGTCTAATTTGTAAGAAAAACCAAAGCATAATAGAAAATAATAGGTAAATGGAATTATTCCTATATTTCTTTTTCCTAGTCTGTGTCACCTTGTAATCTTATATATAATTTTTGTTCTGACATTCTGGACCTCATAGTGAAAACATTTTGCAACATGAAAACTTATTGAGTATTCACTATATACATATTTTTTAATGAGGAATTTTAAGTATGCTCATCTGCGGGAGTTGGCCACGTGTTTCTTGAACTTTTTAGTATTTTCTGTGTAATGGTTAATGATAGGGAGTTAAGAGTTCTTTTATTCATTAGGATGCACATTTCCTGCTTGTGACTGTTATAATCGTTTTAGGCAGAGGCTAAAATACTTGGGGGACCACATGAGGACTTGGAAAGTTACCTTGCAGCAATTGATCAGCTAAGAAGCAACATTCGTTTTTTCAGCAATAGTAAAGGCTTTAACAGCAGTGAGGCAGTGCTCAATAATGCAAATAACTTACTTGCTAAAGCTATTTCAAAGCTAGAAGAGGAGTTTAAGCAGCTGTTAGCATCTTACAGGTATGTACTGTGCAAAAAATGATTTTCATGCTGCATATCAGGTATTTCTAACAGGTGTATTTCTTTTGCCTATTTATCCAACCGGAGCTTCTTTTTCAAGATTAGGAGACTTTATATTTCTATTTTATCCCTCCCTTTTTTTTTCCTTTGATGATTAAGTAATCCTATAGCCTTTAGAAATATATTAGAAAAATTTTACTTGATTATTATTTAAGTATGACTAAAAGTCCACTAAAATATAGAAAAAATTAAAGTTGAGTAATTTGCTGATACAAATTGAAGTTTAGTGGTCATATTGAAATTGACGATAATTTCAATGACTGACTTAAATTAAGCTGACATTTTATGGTTGAGTTCCTCTTCTTGGGACCAATAAACTTGTATAATTCTTAAAAATTTTTGGATTTTGATAGGTTGCTTTCGAATGTTCAGAACAAGGTTAGTGGACATAAAATGTGAAATATATAATGCATTTATCTTTTATTGGTAACATAAAATTCATATCAGTTGTTTATTAACCTTGGCGTTCAGGCCAGTAAACAACAATCAGGTTCAATTAAATCTATTTCATTTTATTTTATTTTTGGAAACAAACTTCAAATTTTCTTTTTAAGCTTTCATTTGTCCTTGCTATGCTTATCCATTCGTGATATGATGCATGATTGATAGTAGATTCTCCATTTCTGGATAGCATTTATGATAAGTTCTACAATGTTTCTAGATAAGGTATCTGGTTGTTGTAACCTGTCGATGCACTTTACTTAGCCTTGCAAGTCAACTTCATTCATATTAATGGTATATTTAATTGCTTTATTTATAAACTTCAGTAAACCTGTGGAGCCTGATCGTCTCTTTGAATGCTTCCCTGAATCAATGCAACCGTCCTCAGGATCACCTGCAAACCATGATGGTGGCAAACATCATCATCATTCTGAGCAACATAATAGTACTTCAGAAAATGGGGGTTTCAAACATCTTACTCTTATACCTCCTAGGATTCTACCTTTGTTGCATGACTTAGCACTACAAATGGTTCGAGCTGGACATCAACAGCAGTTAATTAAAATATATGGGTAAAGAGCTTCATCTTTTTTGCCTTAAGTTTTTTAATATTCTGTGTTTTGTTTTATTTATGTGCTTATCAAGTCTGTTTGTTTTTATTCAAGATGTCAAGTTTGCTTTCCACCTTTTTCTGGTGAAAAATAAGCTGCATTTCTGAATTTCCTCTTGCTGCATCAATGTCTGGAGTCACAGATGTTGATAATGTAACATCTGTTTCTCCTTGTGCCTGTTACTACAAAAGTCAGAATTTTGTGTTTTTGTTAAAATTTCTGATGATTTCCTAGTGACCAAAACAGGATAAAAGATTATGTTGTAATTACATTTGTTTCTCAACATAGGAAATTGGGGTATCTTCTGAAGACTTCTTCGTGTTTAATAATGATTGACCTTTGACATTATGCATTGTATCAACCCCGATGACTCGAGAATATTCTCTCTCTCTCTCTCTCTCTCTCTCTTCTCCAAATTGTTTAACCATTTTTTAACTTGAATTAAACTGGCTTCCAACCAAAATTATATGTAATATAAAGTATGTTAATCACATGGATATTCTCATATGTGAGACTCTTGAAGAAGGCAAATGGGTGATCTAAACAATGTTGTGTTATTGGTTAGCACTTGCGGTGAATTTCTGTATTTTGGTGAACAGTACAATTCACAATTACTTTATATTGGCTTAGACCTTCAAAAAAAAGAACCTTTTTAGTTCAGCCATGTGTGGGTTGTCACATTACTCCCCCTGCCCCCTGATGTCCTTTCTTTTCCAAATTCCCTCCAAGACAAAAGAAAAAAAATGTTGGTGTTGATTGGATTGCATTGGTTTTAAGTAATACTAACTTTCTTAGCATTTAAGCTACTTGTTTGTAAGCTATGTGGCCGAATTCATTTCACTTTGAAATACCTATGAACTTAAATATTAATATAATCTTAAAATTAACTAGGAAAACTATTTAAGCAGGCCTCTCATGGCAAATATTGTACAACTAGAATAATGAGCTGTTGTAAATTGGAAGCCATGAAGGTGATTGCTTTCTTTAGTTTCTTTCCTTTTTTATGCTCTCCATCTTATAAATAGCTCTGGGAGTATTGGTTGCTGAATTGACCAAGCCTAAGATGCCCTTCATATTCTTTGCTAGTTTTTTTTTGGATTCTTTAGTAGCAACTTAAACATGAAGTGCAGGAGAAGCCGAAAGACTCAGTTTCGACCAAATCACCGTAGAAGACTGAATCACGTACATTGAAAACTTGATAGAGGGAACTTTATTGAAGGGGCAATCCATCTAGGGCATACCAGCGATAACGCAGACCCTTATCATGTATATACATTGCATTGTTTCAATTGATTACAGCATTAATGGCTATATAAACTCGCCCTGCTTGCAAGGCAAAGGCAAGGAGCCTAGGAGTTTATCTAGCATTTTCAGATGTGAACCTGATGAACCACAAGAAATCCATGTATGGATTTTATAGGGGCAACAAGTAGATGTGGAGATGGGGAAATGGAAGAAAATGGCATCTAGCTGATTTAGATTTACCTAGCTGCCATTGATGAAGAATTAATCAAGAAGTATTGATGTGAGTCATTTGACAGATAGTTTTCTGAAATTTTCTAGTGGGGGCTGGTGCATGGTTCTTCAAAAATTGCGATTTTCAGCTTTTAGTTTTTTGAGTTAAGAGTCTAGGGCTTTAATATTGCATTAGGGTCGCATTTGTTGAGTTGGACTTAGGGGGTGTAATCAAGTTAATTTGAGTAAATATAGTGTACGACTTTAATTTTTCTCAATTAGACAACTCAATGCTCAAAACTATATTTGAGTTTGGTTGAGTCCTATTTATTATGCTTGAGTCGGATTGCACATGAGTCAAGCTGTTCGCGAGCGGCTTAGTGTTCGACTTGATAAAAGTTTGTTTGCATTCAACTCGTTTTATAAATGAGCCAAGTTTGAGTCTTAATTCAAGTCTAGATTAATAAACAAGCCGAGTTTGAGCAAAACTAAACTCAACTCGATTAGGCTCGTGAACAGCTCGATTAATAGGCTTGCGAATGAGCTTGTTTATAGGCTGATTTATATATATATATATATATATATATATATATATATATGATTTATGTTTTGTAATTATGAAATTAATAATGATATATGCATACAATTAGTTTCACTAATATTATGTTTTATAAATTTATCAAATAGTTAAAAAGTTTAATTTTCAAAAAAAGAGTTTATGTTAATAATAATAATAATAATAATAATAATAATAATAATAATAATAATAATAATAATTATTATTATTATTATTATTATTAATCTAATAAGTTTGGCACTCCAAAAAATATATTTGAACATTCATACTATCTTTTTGGTAATTCAATTTGACTAAAATAAATGTACTCATAATTTTTTTGAAACATGTAATGCTTAATTTAATGATTAGATTTTTTTTTTTAACTAATTAGATTTTTTTGCTTTTATATTAGTTTGAACACGATTTTCAAACTCGATTCAAACTCAATTCATACTTGAGCTCGAAACAAGCCGAGTTTGAGCACAATTTTTACGTTCAAATCCAAGCTTGAGCTCGAGCTCAAAACTTAGAAAAAAAATAATTGAGTCGAGCCCAAGCAAGCTAGAGCTTGGCTTATTTTCAACGCTATGCTTTAGCTCAACTTGAATGGGTACTTGAAACACTTGAGTTGGCTTGACTGGACTTTATTACCTTCAAAATTTATGTAAACTTGTTATTATTCTTTAATTGATGCTCAAATAAACTTGGGCAAGCCCAAGTTTGAGCTCAAAATTGGAACATTGTTTAAATATTACATATGAATATAAATTATATGAAACTTGATTAGGCTTGCGGGTCACTCAAGTAACATATTTTAATACTCAAATTTAGCTGAACTTGTTTCTTGAGTGACTTGAGTTTTGAGCTTGACTTGACTAAAGTTGAGCTTTATTCAAATATTTTGCAAGTTGAATTCAAGTAGCTTAAGAGTAGCTTGCTTGACTCATTCGTGGACCTTGTTGGACATGAAAAATTTTGCTAAGGTATATCTACCCTACAAATCTAGCACTTCAATGAAACACCTAGATAATGCAAGAGAGAGAAAAGCAGAGGGAGAAGAGAGCAATCACTTGCTAAGCATGCATTTGTTTGAACAAAATTGAAAATATCAAGGAAGAAATCATAACTCTTTGAACTGTTTTTCACCCTTGTTGAGCTTTATTCAAATATTTTGCAAGTTGAATTCAAGTAGCTTAAGAGTAGCTTGCTTGACTCATTCATGGACCTTGTTGGACGTGAAAAATTTTGCTTAGGTATATCTAGCCTACAAATCTAGCACTTCAATGAAATACCTACATAATGCAAGAGAGAGAAAAATAGAGGGAGAAGAAAGCAATCACTTGCTAAGCATGCATTCATTTGAACAAAAGTTGAAAATATCAAGAGAGAAATGATAACTCTTAGAAATGTCTTCTGCTCTTTTTTGTGTTGTCGGTTTCTTGTGTGTGAGTAAGAAAAACAATTTGTTGATTGCGTAGTGCTTTATGTCTATTGACCCTAGCCTTGTTACGGGCAACTGCTAGGCGTAGATGCATCAAATTAATCCTAAAATTAGTAGCAGAATTTTAGAACTAATTTCATATTTACGTGAAGATTTAGAGGGTATTGGCTTGGTGGGCTCAGAGTGGGGCTCGTTAAAGGGAGCCTGTTTCTCTTCAACCTTTCTTAATGTGCCTAAATGTCAATCTTGGATTCATAGGGTACATGTTACTACCCATTTATCTAAAACCTAATACCTAAATGATTCACTAACTAATGATACATGTACATTACCTCACTGTATAATAACAACCTATCATTGATTACTCTAAATAGCTCTCCACACAATTTATTTTGGATCTTTTGGAGTCTTGTTTAAACCTGTCTTACTCTTTCAGATTCTCTCTTCTTCTCCTATTCTCTCTTGTAGTTTGGTGTATTGTAACTGCACAAGTTACAATTCTCTTTTTATTCTCTTCTTATAACTTGTTGGGTTATAACTGCACAGGTTACATATCCTCTCCTTGTAGCTTGGTGCGTCATTATTGTACAAGCTGCATACTTCTATTTATCCTCACCTGCCACCTGAACTTTGAGCTCATTAAGAATTCCCACTCCTCTCATGCCCTCTTTATCTCTTCTTAGTGTGCTGCTCAGTGTAACATTGCCTCTCTATTAATTACCTCAAGAACCCTCATCTGCACTAAGCAATTATTCAGTCATGCAAGATTTATTATCATGGAAACATTATATAAAATTTATGTTTCAGTATGAAGGTATTTGCATTCAGTATTATTGCTTTGTCATTTTCAGGGATACCCGCTCTACAGTTTTGGAAGAAAGCCTCCACAAGTTGGGAGTTGAAAAACTGAGCAAAGAGGATGTGCAAAAGATGCAATGGGAGGTGTTAGAGGCCAAAATTGGGAATTGGATTCATTTCATGCGCATTGCTGTAAGAATTTACTGAACTTGGACAAATGTTTACATATTGTGCTTCCTATTATCTAATTCTTTTTATGCAGGTCAAAGTCCTTTTTGCTGGAGAAAGGATGGTCTGTGATCAAATATTTGATGGGTTTGATTCTCTTCGCGATCAGTGTTTTGCTGGATGTACTGCTAGCAGTGTCTCAATGCTTCTTAGTTTTGGTGAGGCAATTGCCAGAAGCAAGAGATCACCAGAAAAGTTATTTGTACTTCTAGACATGTATGAGATTATGCGAGAACTACACTCAGAGGTATAGTTAATGCTGCAAGTATATAAAGGCTGCAATTTGTTTATTTTTTCGTAGTTGACACGATGAAACAAGGAGATATGGCAAAATCAGGCCCTATTCACTTATAAATTTTTACTTTGAAGTAGGAAGATTTTTCTGGATTATAAAGCAGCAATGATGTATGACAAGTAATGGATGGTAATTGGGTCCTGACATCCTGTTAAACCTTTATGATTTTTCAGTTGATTTTGCAAAAAATGATTTCTGAATCTTAGAATCTTAATTGTCATATAATATACTAACAACATCTATCACTTTTGGGTATGAACTGGCACTTCTAAGCAATCTTGTCTAGATTTATGCTTGCTTTCTTTTTTCTTAGTTATTGGACTAAAAACTTTGGCTTCATTTGAAGTTGTAGCATTTCAAATTCATCCTCAAACAAGTTCTCATTCACATTCAGAATTTAATTGTTCAAAAAAAAATTTATATAATAAATCTCATTGAAGTCCCCCATTTTTCGCCTCTCCTTTACACATAAGTTTTTGGAAACCTTGTCTATTTCCATATCTGTACTGTAGTCTTAGATTCATTTTGGTGATTTTCTGCATCCTAAATTTGGATTAGTCAGGCCAAATATTCAGGGAAGAATTTCATCCTGACACCAATATATTTCATATGTGCTGCTGATTTGAACAATGTTGTGAATGTGAACTCTGTAAGATCCATTACATGTCTCTTTTTCTATGGATTGTTGGCCTAGGTAATCAGGTTAGTGTTTGAGCCTAAGCTATCTTCAATGTCATAAATGTGTTGGGAACAGGGTTGTGTTAGAAATGTACTGCAGGAGATTTATTTACTATAAATCTGTGTTCTTTGGCAGATTGAGGCAGTTTTCAATGGTAAAGCTTGCTCTAAAATCATGGAACCTGCATTTAATTTGACTAAAGGGCTTGCCCAAACTGCTCAAGAAACATTTGGTGATTTTGAAGAAGCAGTTGAAAAGGATGCGACAAAAACTGCTGTATTGGATGGAACTGTCCATCCATTGACAAGCTATGTGATTAATTATGTGAAGTTTCTCTTTGAGTAAGTTCGGCTGACAGTGATGCTTTCAATCCTCCTAGTATATTACCCATATATACTGCTAATAGCTTCTTGATCCAAGTTATGTGCATCACTTGTTCTGATAGCCATTTGGCCATTGATGAATACTAAGAAACCTGCTCAATCTAAATGTAGCAATTTGTTGGTTCTATTTGCATCTAGCATTGTACAGTTGACATAGGACAGCTTGTAGGGCTGGTAGAATGAGTAGAACCTGTAACCAAGAATACCTAAGAAGCAAAAATAACACAAGAAAAACATGATTTAGGGGTTGTTTGCAGTGAAGTTAAAGGCACAATGAACATTGCTATGAAATTTGCCATGAATGGTAATATAGAAAAAGTTTAGTCTTCATGTCTAACTTCCTGGTTGAATTGCATCACACAACTCAAAGAAACGTAATTGCTGATATTTTTTTTTCAAAATAAAACTTAATTATAGGCATTACAATCATAGGTATTTATAGGCTCCAACTAATCCTAGGACCATTAAGACATTGGATTTTAAAACTACTCAGAAACCTATAAGGATCAAGACTTCCAAAGAAAACTAAAAGGAACAAAATCATCATAAACCAACGGGTACACGAAGCAAGAGCTATAAATAGAGAAAAAATAACTCATAAAGACGTCAGGACAACATTTTCTATTAAAGCTGGAAATTGCTAAATACCTGGACTTACAATAACAGAGCAGCAATTCATTTATTCGAATATACACATAAAATAGGACTCTAAATGACCAAAAAATACTCTATAATTTCAGTAATATGCCATAGGTTAATTCTGGACCAAAATTCTAAGCTTCCCGAGTCGTTGAATTTTCTTGAATTCCTAACTTGCTATAATAGCATGTCAACTTGAAGGTATAAAATAGGCTAGGCCTAGTTCGCTCATTGACTCTGTAGGCCTTCATTTTGCTTCTTTTGGGTGGCAGATTAAAATACCTTGCCTTGAGCATTTCCATCAAGCAAAATATTTTTTGTCCCTCTGCCCAAAGAAATTTCTTCGTAATGTTATCTTATGATTTTAACATTAGATACCTTGATTTATTGACCCAAAATGACTTGCTAAACTTTGACAGCTACCAATCAACCTTGAAACAACTCTTCCAAGAATTTGAAAACGGAACTGAAACAAGTTCACAGCTAGCTTCTGTAACAATTCGAATAATGCAAGCTCTTCAAACCAATCTTGATGGGAAATCTAAGCAGTATAAAGATCAAGCTTTGACTCACTTGTTTCTCATGAACAATATCCACTACATGGTCAGATCTGTGCGCAGGTATGTAATGTATATCACCTTTCCAGAATCCTCTAAAATTTCACGCATTTTTCCGGTGGATTGCATGTATGAGAGTTTATTGTTTGTTTGCAGATCTGAAGCCAAGGACTTGTTAGGTGATGATTGGGTTCAAAGACACAGAAGGATTGTGCAGCAGCATGCAAATCAATACAAAAGGAATGCTTGGGCAAAGGTTTCATACTAATTGCCCAATTGAATTAAAACCACTTGATTACAGAAATTTTTTTTTTTTAGCTTTTCTTGATGCTATCTGTTACTTTAATTTTATGTTGTTAGATGAGGTAGTTAAAGATGAAAGTGTTCTCAAGTGTGCTCAAATCCAAAATTAATCTAGGTGCTAGGGGCACTTGCTTGAATAAAATTTTACTACTTGCCCATCCCCAACCTGGCCATTGCCATCCCAAATAATGCATTTCAAGCATATGAAATAGAGCTAACTTGTACTATTAAATTAGCATGGAAATCTAGTAAGAAAACGGATAATATTCATTCAAAAGAAAGAAGTTGAATACTTCAATTACTTTATTCCCACTTTGCACTTTATTTATTCATTTATATTTTGGTATCTTTGAATTGAGTGGTTATTTGCCTATTATAAACAATGTGATTTTGTTGCTGAACCTATGATTTCTTATCTTCTTGCCACTGAAAATTGTGTGTCCAATTTATGTTCAAAGATTGAAATTGATGATTTCCCATTTGGATTTACCTAATCCTTTTAATTTCTTGTTGAATGTTTCTTTCTTGAGTTGCATAATATTGGCACCTCTGCTTTAGGGGTCAAGTCAAAAGTACAAATCCTTTTAGACTTTTTCCTATCATTTGGATTGAATTACCCTCATTGTGAGAGTTTCTCTTATTATATAGCACATGTAGAGATTTACAAGGCTGATTTTCAGCCATTATATCAGCTAAATCTAGGCTAATTTCTAGCAATCAAATCTTATCTAAACATGGAAATTACAGCTAATAGGGTCTATATAAGGAAGTTACAGCTATACAATATATTTACAGCTATAATACATGATTTAAGCCTTGATATATGCTGTCATCCCCCCTCAAATTGATGCTTGTCAATCAAGAAGCATCAATTTGCCCGCAAGAAACTAATGTCGTTGTCGTGTCATAGCCTTGGTAAATACATAAGCTATCTGGAGAGCAGTGGAAATATGAGGAAGAGAAATAAGACAAGTGTCCAATGCCTCGCGAATAGAATGGCAATCCACCTCAATATGCTTAGTGTGCTCATGGTAAACAGGGTATGCGGCAATCTGAATAGCACTACTATTATCAGCATGGAGGGGAGTAGGACTAGATTGAGAAAAACCAAGTTCGGCTAGAAGTCCCCGAAGCCAAACAATCTATGAACAAGCAGCAGACATAGCTTGGTATTCAAATTCAGTTGAAGATTTAGAAACACGAGCTTGTTTCTTACTCTTCCAAGAAATTAAGGAATCACCAAGAAACATGCACCAGCCCGTGACAGATCGTCGAGTGTTCGGATATCCAGCCCAATCGGCGTCACTATATGCAACAAGATGAAGAGGAGAACCAGCTGGAAAGAACAATCCATGGCTAGGTGTCCCACGAAGGTATCAAATGATACGACGAACTGCAGCTAAGTGTAAATGACTAGGATGTTGCATGAATTGACTTGCTGGACAGCAAAGGAAATATCTAATCATGTAATAGTCAATAGTTCAAGCTGCCCACCAATTGTCGATAGAATGTAGGATCAGAAATAAGATTACCCTCCACACTACGATACTTTGTGTTAACTTCTAGTGGAGTATCCACAGGAGGGCAGCTTGAAGACCAAATAATTTAAGCAAATCCTATGTGTGTTTATTTTGATTCAAAAAAATACCAGAAGAATTAGAATGAACTTCCAAACCCAAGAAGTAAGTAAGAGGGCCAAGATCCTTCATATGAAAGGAGGCTTGAAGATGTTGCAAACGAGCAATTAAGGCAGAATTTGTCCTAGTAATAACAATATCATCAACATAAACTAGAAGAAGAACAATATTAGTAGATGTCTTGCAAAGAAACAATGAGGAGTCATATTGGCTCTGCTTAAATGAAAATTGAAGCAAGGTGGATCAGAATTTATCAAACCAGGCTCGGGGAGCTTGCTTCAGCCCATAGAGTGATCGCTTCAACTTACAGACATCCAAAGAAGAGGAGGAAGACAAGCCAGGTGGAAGCGCCATGTAAATCTCCTCTTTGAGATCACCATGAAGAAAAACGTTTTTAACATCCATCTGATGAAGTGGCCAACATTGAGAAGCAGCAATTGAAATGACCATGCGAACCATAGTCATTTTGGCAACTAGAGCAAAAGTCTTGTCATAATTGACCCCATACTCTTGTTTGTTACTAAGGGCAATCAGCCGTGCCTTGTAGTGATCTAAAGAAGCTTGATTGAGTAGACCTATTTACACCCAATGGGTTTAACAGTAGTTGGACAATCAACAACATCCCATGTATGATTGTCCTCAAGAGCTTGAAGTTCATCTTTCATAGCTATATGCCAACAATCATATTTAGCTGCTTCTGAATAACATGAAGGAATAGAAACACTTGTCAAAGTAGTATGAAGAGATGTGTGAGGAAATCCATACCGATCAAGTGGACGGCTTATTCTAGAAGAGCGCCGAGCAGTGGTATTTGAGAGTTGATTGTTCATGGAAGAGACGGTTTGAACAGGCTCAGATGTCGAGTCAAGCTCAGTAAGCTCCAAAGTTGGACGTCGTCGACTATAAACAAATCCAAGCTTAAATTTCTCGGTAGTAGTATTTTCCGCATCAAAATTAGGAAGAACAACTGATTCTAATGAAGACTCAACATGAGTAGAAAAGAAAAATTGATTTTCAAAGAAAACAACATGACGAGAAATACGAAATCTGTTAGAACATGGATCGTAGTAAACATAACCTTTGTGTGAAACACTATAGCCCATAAAGGCACATTTAACAGATTGAGCAGAAAGTTTATGACACTCATGTGGTGGCAAATGAACAAAACAAACACAGCCAAAAGTATGCATGTCAAGATAGTTGGGATGCTTATGATAAAGACAATAATAGGGAGATTCAAAGTTCAAGACGCTTGAAGGCAAGCGATTAATTAGATAAACTGCTGTACTTAATGCTTCAACCCAAAATTTAGATGAAACAAAAGATTCAAGCAATAAAGTTCGAACAACATCCAATAAATGATGGTTCTTACGTTCAGCAGCACCATTTTGCTGAGGTGTATAAGGACAAGAGCGTTGGGAAACAATTCCTTTTTGCTGAAGAAAATCATGAAATTCATGGGACATATATTCGCCACCAGAATTTGATCTGAGCACTTTAATATTTGAAGAAAATTGAGTCTCAATATAGGCTACAAATGTTTTAAAGACAGAAAATGCCTCAGATTTAGAACGAAGAAAATAAATCCAAGTATACTTACTGTAATCACTAATGAATGTGACAAAGTGCTTATAATTGGCATGAGATATAACAGGAGTAATGCCCTACGTGTCACCATGAATCATATCAAAACAATTTTCTGCACGACTACCATGAGAAGGAAACGAAAGAGACTTGTTTTTACCTAATTTACACGCAGAGCAATCAAAAGAAATATTAGTGGAAAACTGATCTTTATTGCCCAATAAACCAGAATTTATTAAATGAGATAAGACAACAAAATTAGGATGGCCTAAACGCTTGTGCCATACCTCATTTTTTTGGTTTACAGTAATACTAACCAAAGAAACAAAATTAGCAACAGAAAAGTGCAAAGGTTTAGGAACAGAAAAGTGCAAAGGAAACAAGCGTCCAACTTTAGGCCCCTTCGCTAGTGTCTTCCCTGACACCTGATCCTGCAATACAACCATCACGAGAAAATCCAACATTATAGTCATTATTAACCAATTGTCCTACTGAAATGAGACTAGTAGAAAGCTGAGGAGATACAAGAACATCTCTAATTGAAGAATTAATGTCCCCAATAGCATGAATGGGTAACTCACTACCATTAGCAATCTGAATGTTTCCATAATATTTTTGAACATTGCTAAGAGTGTCACGGGAATTAGTCATATGATTGGATGCGCCAGAGTCAACAAATCAAGATAAAGATGGTAGAGTGCACTTACCTTGAAGCCCTAAGGCTGAAAAGGTGTCTTAATCATCTGCTGAACCATTTCTGGAGTAAGAGCTGATTTATCAACAGCAACAGCCTGATTAGCAACAGCAGCCTGGTTAGTTTGACGATTTTGGGGACGAGTAGGAAATTCTTTGATCATATGCCCAGGCTTCTTACAGTAGTTGCAAGATTTCTTTGTGCAGTTAACAGCAATATGTCCGTATTCCTTGCAACTAAAGCATTGAACTTGTCGCATGTCTCTTCCCTTGGTTTTCCCGTGGGCTGCAGCATAAGCAATTGCATTATCATGCACTTTATTTTGCTGAAAAATAGCTTGTGTTGCAAGACGCTGCTCTTCACGAAGTAATTCTCCAAAGCACACATCCAAAGAAGGAGAAGGATCATGACTCATCAAATTGGAGTGGGCTGCTTCATATTCAGGACGTAATTTCATCAAAAACTGATCACGCTTGCTCTGTTCATGCACTTTTTGAACATCAGCAAGAGATTCAGTTGGTACTTGGACATAAATCATGTCAACATATTCTGCCCATAAGTTCTGAAATCCAGAGAAATAATCTTGAATGTAGGGATCACCCTGAGAGTACCTAGCAATCTCATACTCTAACTGAAAGCGTTTTGCTGTATTGTCCTGATTATGAACCTTTTTTAAGTACTCTCACATGTCTTTAGCTGTCTTATATGGCCTCAGATTAGGAACAAGCGGCTGATCAATTGATCCCAAAATCCATGTCATGACTCTAGCATCTTTGACTTGCCACTAAGCCACTTTAGGAGATTCAGTAGGAGCAGGATCACTACCATTGATGTGACCCCAAAGTTCCTTTCCCATGACAAATAATCAAAACTGAAATTCCCAGGTAAAATAATTTTTACCTGTGAAACGCACACTAAGAATATCCAAGTTGCTAGTTGACATGATACCCAAACAAACCAAATACAACAAGCAGAAAATCAAATCAGCTAAGCCAAGAACTCAGAAAAACAGAAATAACACTCAACAAAGAATACCAGAAAAAATTTACCCAAACCCAAGACTTTAGACTCACAAGAAGACTCTCTAAAATTCTGAATTACGGCTCTGATACTGTATCATTTGGATTGAATTACCCTCATTGTGAGAGTTTCTCTCATTATATAGAAAATGTGGAGATTTACAAGGCTGATTTTCAGCCATTATATCAGCTAAATCTAGGCTAATTGCTAGCAATCAAATCTTATCTAAACATGGAAATTACTGCCAATAGGGTCTATGTGAGGAAGTTACAGCTATACAATATATTTATAGCTATAATACATGATTTAAGCCTTGATATATGCTGTCATTTCCCATTGCCCAAAAAAGTCTTGTTTAAAGCAATTAAATACTTTTACCTTGACCTTTGAAGATCGATAAGTATAGTAACTGGTTCTTTGGCTAATTGAATGTCGTCCTTTCAGATTCTGCAATGTCTCTCAGCACAAGGCCTAACCTCATCTGGGGGTGGCAGTGCTGTACCTGGTGAGGGAGGAAGTGGAAGTGGAGCTTCTAGAGGATTGGTTAAAGACAGGTGACAACTTGTCTTGTTCTTAATTCATTTGCTTATTTTCATTTGCACATTATTTTCTTGGAAACTTTTTTTTTTTTTTTTTTTGACCTGGATGGAGAGGTGTGCTATATTATCAGGTTCAAGATCTTCAATTCGCAATTTGAGGAGCTTCACCAAAAACAATCTCAGTGGACTGTTCCTGACACAGAGTTGCGAGAATCTCTAAGGCTTGCAGTTGCTGAAGTATTATTACCTGCCTACAGATCTTTTGTGAAACGTTTTGGGTAAGTTTTCTCTTTATTTGCAGCTTATGTAGGGATGCTTGTCCCCCTTTTTTATTCTGTAGCATTCAAGGCACAAATTCTCTCTCTCTCTCTCTCTCTCTCTCTCTCTCTTGGTAATGTTTGCATTCACAAATGTGAGTGGCACCTATGCACAAAGTTCAAAATTTGACCAAAACTTTTAACAAAAAGCTAATTTGGGGTTTAACTTGGCAACTGAAAACTGTACAAATCTATTGCAGATTGGTCAATGCTTGTATTTAATTAGCTGATGTCTTTACCAGGAGCGGCCTTGTTTAGGATTTTATGCTTGAATTTAGTGTTCGCGACCTGGTCTGACTGTATGCATATATATTTGACAGCCATGTTTTTCAGTTTGAGAAATTGCAACTTAATAGCGTGCTATTAGGCCAATATTAACTTCTGAGGCCACTATGTGTTCTAGCATTGGAGTATATGTGAGAATAAAAGGTCAAGCATATAGGAAATAAAGGACATCTCTTGTGTTTTTGATGTTTTATATTTAGGAATTGGGACTAAAGTCTTTTGAGTTTGGCCCTAAAGGTGGCATTCTCATAATTGATCACAGCTCGTTTAGGACTGAGGTTAGTTAAGTTTTTGAGTAAGTTTATTTTGATCTGTATTTCAATCTGATTCAATTGCTATGCTTTGAAGAGTAGCATTGCCCCATTACACTTATATCTAGTTCAATGTGCTCCTTTCTTCAGCTTCTAGTGACAAAACCTTTGCAATAGATCTGGATTTGTACGCACAAAGTTTAAGAAAAAGAGTAATGTAAAGAAAAAGGTCTTTGGAAGGTTTTTTATATTATCAGTTAACTTAAGATGACTTGCAATGCCTGTCTAAAGTGGATATCCAATGTGGATATCAATGCATCACTCCCATTTCTATTCATTCAAATCTAAAAACTAAATAGAAAGGGTTTGAAAGAAATCATAAGAATACGTATGCTATGCTGTACAGTTTATTGCATCTCCCTAGAATTGCAGTGTTGTAGAAATGTTACATAGGGATCAATGAAAGAAATAAAGAAATATTTCAATTAAATATCAAATAGAATAAATGTCAAATTGGTTCGTGAATTATATGGCCATGCCCAAAATTGCTCAAATACTTCCCTTTTTTTTTAATCCAATCAGGACAATTGAATTGACACATATTTGTCCTTAATTAATTGGCATGGTAAAATTTAACCCATGTCTAATTGGCATGGTGAAATATTCATATTTTATATATTCTTTAATGGTTTTATCTTTTTAATGGAATTTTAAAATTTAAAATATCCCAAAAAATATTGGCACATTTTTCCTTAATTAATTTTAAATATTTAACTCTTTATTTTCAATATATTCTCTTTCATGTTAATTTCAAAATAAAATCTCATTTTTTCATTAAATTCTAATTGAATTTATTCCACATTCAATGGGGCAAAAATGAAGTTTCATGGAGAATCCAAGCAATGAATTGTGCAAAAACTTTTCTTTTCTTTTGTCTCTCTCTTTGCCTTTTCTTTTTTTCCCCTATATTTTTCAAACCTTTGGTCGATGGGATTCTTATTGTTGGGACTTCAATAAAGGAAATCTAGGCAAAATTTCTCTTGAATTTGATTCATCAATAAAGAATTTAAGATATCATTATCTAATTTTATCCCATTTCTCAACTTTATCAAAGTCCTAATCCATCAACTTTCAATTTGGTGGCTCAAATATGATATCGAGAAATTTTAAATTCTGAAGGAACAAAATTAAGATAAAAGGTGAGAAAATTTTAAATTATGGGAACATTTAAAAAAAAAAAAATTGCACGAGAGAAAGCCTGTATTAGTGTATTTATATTAGTTTAGAGTTCACTTGTGTTAGCAACTGTATTATTAGGTTAGGTGAGAGGTGTATGGCTGAGTTTGATCATAAGAAATGTCTATGCATGGGTTAAGATAAGACTGAAAAGGTAAAAGGATGGTTTGAAAGGCATAGTTGTGGCTGCATGGGTTACTTTTGTACTCAAATCTGCTGTAACTAAGAGATATATAAGCCATAATCTTTCAGTGAAAAGTGCAGCTCCTTTTGATGTTAAAATCCAGAATAAGTGTGTGTGTATGTGTGTGCTGTGCTTTGTTAGTGTTCTTTGCCCTACTAGGAATAGCAACAGCCAATGAGGCATATTGGGGCCGGATTATGTCATCGATTTCCTCGTCCCTCTTTCTAAAATCTGCCCGTCCTTGCCCCATACCTCAGAGGAACAAATAAATATATCCCCATCCCTTGCCCTGTGGGGAATAAGGAATCCCAAGAGGCCCACCCTGCCTTGATTTACTTATTTTTCATATAATATTCTTTATTTTTTTTTCTTTTTTGCATTCCTTGCTTATTAATTGATATCTTCATTATATATATATATATATATATATATATATATATATATATATATATATATATATATATTAGTGTTATTAAACCCTTCTCGGACGACGACCTGGTCTATAAGCTGAGTCAATAGATCAGTGGTTAAACCACCAAGGTCAATGGTTTAATCGGTGGGTCAATACGGTTCATTTAATTTATAATTTGTAATTTTATATAACAAAATAAATAGAAGTGCTGTCATTAATAGAATTCATTTTTTTGCCTATAATTAGACCAAAAAATTTCAGAAAAACTAATATATCATCGAATCATAAAATCTTCCCAGAAAAACCAAGACTTTCCAAAACATCCTACTAAGGCTATGGATCCCATAAACCAAGAAAGAGTTTATTTTATGTGGAAAAGGAATTATTTTTACAAAATGAATTTTTAATGTTTAATAGGAACCCTTTTGATGATACAGAACCAGTGGGTTTCAATTAATTATAACCAAAAATCAAGTCCATAGGACTGGTATTGTCACTAGCCAAATAGTAATAAAAGCAAAAAAGCCCACTGTTGCCTTTGACCCTTACAATTTGCATTTGAATCCTAGCAGATAAAGCAAATATAAAAATGGCTTCACCTTATTCTCTCTTTGATTACCAAACTTTCACCATTGATTAGGGGAACAAACCAAATAAACAAAAGGGAATAGAATATAGTCAAGTAGTCTAACAATGATAATGGAAATTCTATGAAGCAATGTATCAAACATTATCAGTGCAAAATTATAAAACATAATCAAATGAGAATTTATGGAAAATAAGACATACCCTGAATTTATTTATTTATTTATTTTTTTGTCAAATTGCTTTCTTTCTGTTGCTTCTTTATCATGCACAAAGACTAGAACTTCCAAAACAGAGTGTAGACCAAAACAAGAAGCAGATCTGAGAGAGAGAGAGAGAGAGAGAAATGGAGTTTGAGAATAGATGGGTAAAAGAAAATGAAGGAATATAAGCCCTAATCTAAAAAACATATAAAACAACAGTGTTTTTGTTTATATACTGGGACAACTGGATTACACTGACAATAAAAAACCATCTGGGTCTAATGATTTTGTATGGGTTAACGTCCTATCCAGTCTAATCACAAACCCAACCAGATTTAGTGGCCAGTTCACTGGGTTGATGGGACGGGCCAGGCCGGACTGGGTTTAATAAAACTACACACACACACACACATCCAAGAAAATAGGCTAAATAATAGCTAAAGTCATTATAAATTTAAACTTTCATATCCTTCCACAAAATTTATCTAGATCATAAATAATAAACACTTGTTATATTCAACTTCAACTAAACCTTAATCCAAAAAGTATTTGGAGTTGGCTATATGGATTCTTTGTTTTCACTCTAAATGATTTTGGGCGATGTCTTCTAATAATTGTAATGCGTCTGAATCATATTGTATTTTTCTCCTCCAAGTTAGTTTTAAGTCTACTCCTTCCTTTCTTCTTCTCCTCTATCACAATGTGTTCAATTTTTGTAACCGAAACCTCCTTAGGTTTCCACTTCACATGCCTGAACCATCTTAATCTCTATTCCCTCATCTTGTCCTCAATTAATGCAGCCGCTTTCATTACATATCTTTATCCATTCTAGTATGGCCACACATCTATCTTAGCATCTTCATCTCGGCAACACTAATTTTTGATACATATTGTTCTATAACATAGTTAGTTCAAGAGCCATTTATTGAGATTTTCCTTTCAATTTATTGGGAATCTTGCTATTACATAGGACTTCCGTGGCAAGCCTCCGTTTTAACCATCCAGCATTTATCTCGTGGCTAACATTCTCCTCATAACTTCCATAACTTCCATCTCCTTGAAAGATTGAGCCTAGATATCTAAAATTGGTGCTTTGAGGCAATGCTACTCCATCCCAGCTGACTCCCTCATTATACTCACTTTTCAGCCTTCACTAAACTTGCAGTGCATGTATTCTGTCTTGGTTCTACTTCAAAGTGCTCCTCCACAACTCTAGCTTTCTATTAACTCCCTCTTGTGTCTTATCTACCAAAACAATATTGTCTGCATACCAAGGGATTTCCTCTTGTATAGGCTTTTTTAATTTATCCATAACCAAAGCAAAGAGGCAAGGGCTTACTTCAGGCTTGGGACTGGCTAAACACAAGAAACTCATACTTAGACAGGGTTGTAATAAATACAAGTTATACACATAAATTAGGTTGTTGATCATTCAATACATACAATTAGGGTTTTAAATGCCAGCTCCAGAAACAATTTTGTAGTTGGAAATCAAGTATTAGAATTGGATTGAATACACACACACACACACACCCTTGTGAATTTTGTTACAAAGTTAGAAAAATGACCTAAATATTAATGAAAAATTTAACCAAATATCATAATAATTTTGTACATCTAATTTAGTTTATAATACAAAATAATTATTACAGAAAGGTAACTTTTTTAAATTGATATTAAAAAGTAAAAAATTGAGTTTTGATAGCCTAAATACTTGTATAAAATTTAAAATAAGTTTTTTTGTTAAAAACAATATAAGAGTTTATTTATTTATAAGTCAAAATGATAGCCCATTATTTATTGAGTTACAAAATAGAAACATAAATTTTAGAATTAGGTCTTTAAAGTTTATTAAAGTAATAAAAAAAGTCATGTTCTATCTTCTTCATCTTGTGCTGTCAATCATTTTCTTTCTCAATAGTTTAAAAGGAGACAAAAGAAGGGCAAAACATCTTTCTAGTTGGGGTGTATATGGTGTGTTTTAGGGTGGTTACAAAGAATTTTGAAACCAATTTGTAAATTATGGTTTATAGATTTTCTAAACTAAACTAAATTGTTCAAACTATAGAATTGAACTGAACTAAACTGAAATAATATGGTTTGCGATAAATAACCTCTTGTTAACTTTGAATAGTGAAAAAAATATTTAGTTTCCAATTCTTATAATTTATTGATAAATTAAAGATTACTATTATATTATTTTGTAAAGATGGTTTCATTTTATGAGTTTTTTTTTTTTTAGAATAGATATTTTATGCTCTTTAGTTTTTAATATTTATATTTCTATTTTTAAAATCTCTCAAATTCTAGGTAAAAAACTTCAAAAAACATATTAGCATTAAATATTTAATTGTGTTATACACACACACACACACACACACACGTATATATATGGTTTGATTTATTTTAGAAAGAAAACTGAAATTTAAATTGTAAATTGTTTTTATATAAAAACTGCAGACAGAGCTTTCTTTTTTTTTTTTTTTTTTTTTTAAAGAGTTAAACTGAAGTAAACTGGCTAATTCAGTTTAGTTCAATCCGGTTTAACAATTTACCCTGAAGGAACACCCCTGCTTTCTAGGTATACCTCTGACCCTATATCTCTCTTCTTTGCCTTCTTCTTCTTCTCCTTTATTTTTTCCCCTTCTACTTGGCTGTTTCCGTTGATGTAGTTTTTGTGGAATGATCGATAATGGCTGATTTGATTGTTATGGCTGTTTCGCTAATGTTTCGATGTGATTCCTAAATCACATGTAGTCTATTGGTAAATATAGAGTCATCCCTCTAGATTTCTGATACATCGTATTGTCCAATATTTAAAGCCCTACATACAATACATTACATTTCCAATAACAAATCGTCAAAAACATAATCCTAGGACTGAAAAAAAAAAAAAAAAAAAAGAAACCAACAAATAAACAATATATAAAGCTTGGTCTAACTATTTATCTATTTGTTTTATGTAGGGTACATAAACAATATATAAGATCCTAAATGTAATTATAAAAAAATAGTACATAAATATGTATATATAAAAACTTTAATATTGAGAAATATATTTGGGACAGGTCCCTGATTCTTGCCATGTTGGGTTTTCTGTGAACATGCTTTGAACCCTGAGCAAAGTTGACAAAAGTCCATCCCCATAGGGCAGGGGCTGGGTTGTTCCCATAGAAATTGCCGTCACTATGCCCTGCTATTTCCACTATTCTTCTTCTTCTTCTTCTCCTTATTGATGTTTGATTGATCTAAGGAGTACTTGCTTCACTATTTTGCAGTAGAAGGAAAACAGATTTATTTCTATATTTTCTAGAGCTTCATGAATACTGCCAACAAAACAACATTATTTATCATTCAAAACAAACATGAGGTTGCTTCAAACAAAGAGATCATGAGATTTTAAGGAGTAAAGAGAGAGATTGAACTGGAAAGGTTTAGATTACGTTAAATCTTTTACAATTAATTAAGGACAACTATTTCAATTCAAGTGATAAAAAATTTAGTTGCTTTGGACTTGACAAATATTGCTATGGCAATATTGTCATATCCTCTCTCTCTCTCTCTCCACACACACACACACACACACACACATGTATATATGTGTGTGTGTATACATATATATATGTGTATATATATATATTATATATATATACACACACACACCCATATATATATATATATATATATATATATATTTATGTCGTGTGATACACACACACACGCACATACACACACATATAACTTGAAGCTTTTCAATCGTAAATGGAACTTGGAATATATATTATTTTGTTCATAAGGTGGTCAAATGGGCTGAAGCATTGTCTAGCAACTCACCAAATTCGTTAAAAATTTTTTACTATCAAAATTTGCAATACATTAATGAACCATGAATGCGAATAATTGATGTCAAAGAATAATTTTTCAATGATAAAAAAGTTTCTACATATCATTTAAAGGATTAGATGGAAAGATTTGTGTTTCAAGTTTGCAGTGTGTCCAAATATGAACCCTCATAAACTTTTGTAAGTTGAAGTACAAAATTGATAGCACTTTCATATTTTCTTTAATAACTTAATATAAACCCCCCAAAAAAATTTCATGTAATACTGTTCCTGTTTACAATTTTATACAGCTTACTTATAGGTCTTAACTTCTTTTCTCATGCATGGCAGGCCTCTAGTTGAGAGCGGGAAGAACCCCCAGAAGTACATTAAATACACGGCTGAGGATTTGGAGCGGATGTTGAGTGAATTTTTTGAGGGGAAGACCTTGAATGAACCCAGGCGATAGATTTGGTCCTCTCAATGAAGGTTAGTACAGTATTTTTGTCTTGTGCTCCACTTGCACATGATCTTGCATTCCCTCAGAGAAGCTCACCTATTGTAACGGCAGTTCTGTTTTAAGGTGGTGGTGGGTGGTGGCAACAGTGATGTTATGTATCTACCTACTAGTTGTTGACTGTAAACCTGTGAATAAATTAGAATGCAAAAAGGAAAAAAAAAAAAAAAGTTATGGTTCATGTATTATTATTGTCTCTCCTAAATATATTATTCCGAGAGGATAAATAAGGCAACAATCTTTACCCTAGTTTGCCAGTGTTAGGGCGGCGAGAATGCTTTTGTAATTTATACACGCTTTTTTTTTTAACTGAGCAATGTGTCTTCAATTTCATATCCGGTATACAACTTGTTTCTTTGATTTTTTTTTTTTCGATAAAGGTTGGATATAATATGTCATGAAATTTGCAGCAATTGAGATTAATTTTGAGCGTAAAGTAAGATTCAGTGTCACTTCTCTTCCCTTTTTTTTTTTTTTTTTTTGTTGGGTTTATTTTGGTTAATTTAATTTTGGAATGTTTAGAAAAAGTTTCTTTGTTTTGATAAATTATTTAAAAAACGAATATTTATATGAAGTCACATTATTAATTTTGAAGTTTATATTAAATTTATTTCATTAATTCTTTCTTTATGTCATTACGTATGAAATTGCCCTTGAAAAGTTCATAAATAACGCCACAGGGAGGTTTAACAGAATGGATAAACAATATGAGAAGATAGAAGCAAAGATAGACTAACTCTCAACAAAAACTCGAAATTTCAGACGGGCCAACTGGCTAGTGCATTTCAAGGAAGACGAAAAGGAGTCTTACCAAGCAATGTGGAAAATAATTCAAGAGAGAAATGCGAAGTTATGCTGAAAAGTGGAAAATAGATTCCAGAAATGGTTCTGAAGAAGAACAAAGCTGAAGAAGTGGCTGAAACTTCAAATTCAGAAGCGGAGAAAGCAAGGGCAGATCCTATAACAGCTGAAGGGATTTCACTACCACCAAAAGTGCAACCTCATGTACCTCCAATTCCATTTCCATACTGAAGAAGAACTTGGATAGTTAGTACTAAAAATTCCTTGAAGCTTTCAAACAAAAGAAAGTTGGAAGAAGATGCTATAGTTGCCTCAATTGAAAAGTTCAATGCACTTGTTACTCACAGCTTACCAACCAAACTGAAACATTCAGGAAGTTTCTTTGTTCCTTGTAACGTTGGTAATCTTGAATTTTCTAAAGCTCTATGTGATCTAGGTCGAGCTGCAAGTCTTTTACCTTTGTCAGTTTACAAGAAATTAGGCTTAACTAATTTTAACCAACCTGGATAACACTTAGCTGATAGATCCATTATATATCCTGTTGGCATTGTCGAAAATGTTTTAGTTAAAATTGACAAGTTTTATATCCAGGGGGTTTTGTGATTTTAGATAGGGCTGAGTATGAGATTCAGAGATACTGAATTATATTAAAAATTTGAATAAAAAATATCTAGAATCGAAAAAATATCTGTTGATTGTTTGACTTTCTCCAAACTGAACTACCTTGAAAGTTTTTTTTTTGGTATACTCCTATATATTAGTAATTATCTATACTGAGAATCATATTAAATCATACTGAGCTATCTTAAATTGAATAACCGAAACTATAATCGATTTAAAGAATTTATATATATGTATAAGTGTAAGCTAAATTTTGAAAAAAAAAAAATTGTATAATACTAGTATTATTTTAAAATTTCATAAAAATTTAATAATGTTTATAATACTAATATTAATATGTAATGGTTAAAATTCAAAAGGAAAATAATTTAATTATTTTATCTTATGAGAAATTTTTAACTTTGGGTAATTATAAGATAATATCCATTTGATTATACAATTTTGACGGTATTGATAATTTCGTCAACTTCTTTAATTGATCAACATAGTTAAGTTAATCATTAAGTAATGCAATGATTTTATGTACAAATTCGATAAAGTTTTTTTCTTCAATAAATTTAAATTTGTAATCTCACCAGAATAGTCATTGAAGTTCGTAAAAAGGGAGGCATGACTATAGTAACAACTGAGGACAATGAATTAATTCTCACAAGAATAGTCACTGGTTGGAGAGTATAAATTGATTACAGAAGACTCAATAATGCTGCAAGGAAGGATCATTTTACTTTACCATTTATAGATAAAATGCTGGAGAGATTGATTGGAAATGCCTGCTTTTGTTTCCTTGATAGTTATTCAAGATATTTTCAAATACTTATAGATCCTGAAGATCAAGAGAAAACAATATTCACATGTCCTTATGGAACTTTTGCTTATAGAAGAATGCCTTTCAGGCAATGTAATGCTCCAACAACATTCCAAAGATTATGATGCCATTTTTTTTGAATTTGTAGAGAGAATAATGGAAGTCTTTATGGATGATTTCACTATCTATGGCACTACTTTTGAAGAATGCTTGGCAAATCTCAAGCGAGTGCTTAAAAGATGTCAGGAAAATAATCTAGTACTCAATTGCAAAGTTGCCATCTCATGGTCTGGAAAGTTATTGCTCTAGGTCATAAGATTTTTGCAACATGAATTGAGGTGGATAGAGCCAAGCTGGAAGTTATTGAGAAATTACGACAGCCAATAAATGTAAAAAAAGCTAGAAGATTTCTTGGACATGCAAGCTTTTACTAAAGATTCATAAAAGATTTCTCTAAAACCTCTAGACCACTTTGTGAGTTATTAAATAACGATGTTGTGCTTAATTTTATTGATGATTCTTTAAATGCTTTTAACATATTAAAGACAACATTGATCTTTGCACAATCATGCAACCTTAGGATTGTAGTCTTCCTTTCTAAATAATGTATGACGCTAATGATTATGACGAGCAGTACCCTATCAACAAAAGGATAAATGAGTCTATGCAATATATTGTTAGAAAATGAATAAAAAATGAATATTTTTTAATCAATTTTGTAACTTCAAAATTTAATTTGTAACATCAAAATTGAATGGGTGTAACACCCAATTTATGGGTAAAAGAAATTAAATTTTTATGCCCAAACTATGAAATGAGGCAATTTCCATTCTTCAAAATACATCAAAAAGGCTTTGCTTTCTAGTTTTCTCTTAACATTTCTTTAGTCTTCTTAGTGTTCTTAGGAAGTTCTCAAGTTTTCAAGATTCTTCACTCCTTGATAAATTCCTTAGATTAAAAAAAAAAAAAAAAAAAAAAGGAAGCCCCCTGCTATGATCCCCTATCTGCACATGTATAAAAACATTGGCTTTGCATTTGTTTCAGACATCTGCTATAGTCTTGATTTATTTCCAAATAGTTCATTTACTCATATATGATATTTCCACCTTCATAAGAACCCTTTCATTTTCATTTATATTTGAGAAAATGAAGTTAACATGGTTCTAGTTCATGGAGAAGTAATTTTGTAGTACTCAAAATTACTTAGTTACTGTTGTATCTTTGGAGACAAATGTCTAATTAATCCACAAGTATCGATGGTGAGGAACGAATATGTTTTAAGAAAACTGTGTATAACACAAGTCACAGTTTGCATTTTTTATTCCTTATATTATTTCTATGATCTAGTAATTTTATTCATATTTATTTATAAATATAATTTTGGATTATGTTTCATTTATAGTTTACCACTTGAATAACATATATTATGCTAGCAGAGTACTTGATGGAGCTTAAATTAATTATGCCACTATAGAAAGTACATACAACCCATGGTACTCCGAGAGCTATAACTAGTGATGGCGGATCTTACTTTTGCAGCAGAACATTTGAATCTCTTCTCAAGAAATATGGATTCTAGGGAAATTAAGGCAATTTTAGAGAAGACACTAAATAAGTCAAGGAAAGATTGGGCTCATAAATTAGATGATGCTCTCTAGGCATATCGAATATCATATAAAACCCCACTGAGAATGTCACCATACAGATTGTCTATGGAAAAGCTTGTCACCTGCCGAATATAATTGGAACGTAAGACTTATCAAGTAGTTAAGTAGTCAAATACGGATTTACAAGTTTTAGGTTCCAAGAGACTTCTCCAACTAAATAAATTAGAAGAAATTAGACAAAAATCTTATGGCAATGCAATATATATAAGCAAAAAACAAAAAGATGGCATGATAAGAACATTTTGAAGATGCTACTTTACAACTTCAGATTGAGACTTTGTCTCGGTAAACTAAAATCAAGATGGTCTAGTCCTTCCACCATTACAAAGATTGGGGGAAAGGAACAAACAATTCATTTATTTCTTTAGTTTGTCTTTAATTTTATGTTGAGCAATTTTATGTTGTTTTAGTTATTATTAGTTTTTATATTCTATTTTTATTATATATATATATGTGTACACACATACACACAAACACACACACATATATATATATATATGCCTTTATTTTGCTTATTTTTCTTAACTTTGAGCTTATAGATCTTGTGTTTGAGTATTGATGAATGAGAAGGATGAGTTTGACTGACTTGATGATATTTTGATTATGGAAAGGAAACCTAGAAGAGGCCAATACTACAAGATCGAAAATTCGGTTGGTAAATGCAAATTAATGGTCGGTAAGGTAATATACTGACTGGACAAAATACTTGGCATAACATGGGTCAGTAAAACATCAATTATTGAATATTCAGTCGGTCAGTAAATTTACTTATCAAACCCCATGGGTAAGCATTGCAAATCAGTCGGTAAGTGTAATAAAAAATACATAAAAATATGAAAATAGTCGAAAAACAGCTAGTAAATAAATAAAAAATAATTAAAAAAAAATACATTCGGTATGCAAAATGGTCAGAAAATATTAAGTTTGTTGGTAAACAATTGGTAAATATGTAAAAAATAATAAAATGATTAAATTTGGTTGGTAAACGATGGACAAATATGTTAAATGGTCAGAAATGATTGGTAATGTGATTAAAAATTAATAATTTCAGTAGGAAAAACAATGGGTAAGTTTTTAAATTAATTTTTTTTAATTTTACAAATATAAATATTAAATGCTTGCATTGAAAAATTCTTTGTTTGTGGCATATTTTTTTTGTTCTTTTTATATTTACTAGATTTTTCTTAACGTGTTTTGCGCGTTGATTCTCATTATGACTTACTACAACTCGTTTGAGAAATAAATAATCATTTTAGACTTTTATTTTGTCCTTATTAAAAATTTAATGACCAGTTTTTTGTTATTTAAGTATCAAATTATATATTTTTATGTTAAATAAAGTTTTCAATTAAAATGATATAAAATTTTACAAATAAACATCATGAAGTTAAAATCTTATTGGTTAACTTTTAAGATTATCATGGAGTAATATTTATATAATTTGATTAGTAAATTCACTTTAATTGTTGATTTCAAATTAAGTTAAATTTTCATGTGAAAACCTAAAAATTTAACAAAAATGCAATTATACATATTAAATATTATCTAAGTTGTATATTCATGCATGTATAATATAATTAGACTGATGACACAAAATAATTTTAGATTCTATATAAACATATAAATATACTTTAGAATGCAATACATATACAATATTAAAAGAATATGAGCTTTTTTTTCATAATTTTAAATGATATTCTTATGTTCAAGAATATATTAGAAAAAGTAAGAAAATGAATTGGTAGATACTTTTTATTATAATTTTCTAATTTGTTTGGTTTTAGTTAAATATCATGCATTACATAATTTCATACATAAAATATTTTAGAAAATTTGCATGTATACATAAAATATTTTTGCATAGAATATTATTTCAAAATTAGTTTTACTTTTTAATTATCTTTCACACAAATTTTTTAGGGAAAAAATTAGTTCAAAAAAATAAATTTTGTCTTCTTATTCTCAGCTACTTAATTGGCACTCCCATTAAGTAAAATAACTGCTAATAACCTATATTATATATTCAATTAAATACTTTTAAACTCTTATACCATATACCAAATTATTATCTTTTGACTAATAATTTTCATTTAGAATTTCCCATGAATTTTATTTCAAAATACTAAGATTATAATAAGGTTTGGTATTACTTATTCATAATTTTATCAATTTTGCTTTATTAAAAAATAAAAAATAAAAAAAATAAAAAAGAAGAAAAAGAAAAGAAAAATATTATTCTCTTGTTAATTTTCAAGAATAATAAATGTGTTTTATTAGTCAATTAAAATTTTCAAAATTAGTCCATTACGACTCATTAGAATTCGTTAAAAATATAAATACTTATTTTAAACTTTTACTTTTTCTTTATTAATGATTTAATGACTAATTTTTTGTTACTTAAGTATAAAATTATATACTTTTATGTTAAGTGAATTTTTTTTTCAATTAAAAATGATATAAAACTTTTCAAATTAAAAATGATATAAAACTTCTCAAGTAAATATGATGAAGTCGAAATTATATTGGTCAACTTTTAATATTATCATGGAGAAATATTTATATAATTTGATTATTAAATTCACTTGTTGAATTCAAGTTAAGTTAAATTTTCATATGAAATCTAAAAATTCAATGAAAATATAATTGTACAAAATAGATATTATCTAAGCTGTATAATCGTGCATTTTAATACAATTAGAATGATGACACAAAATAATTATAAATTCTATAAAAATATACGAATGTACTTTAAAAGACAATATATATATAATGTTGAAAGAAAATAAGTCAAGCATATTTAATAAGTCATTTTTTATAGTTTTAAATAATATTTTTATACTTAAGAATATGTTAAAGAAAATAAATTAAAGGAATTGATATACGATTTTCTAATTAAAACTTGAAAACATAATATATATGATTAACTAAACTGAAAACTGAAAATATTCATTATATTATAAATGATTTTCAATTGACTTTAAATTTTGATATATCTTGAATATCTTCACAATTGAAAATTTTAAGTATTTATAGAATCAAAAACAAATTAATTTTTTTTTAGAATAATATATCATTATAAATAGAAATTTTGACATTTGATGATAAAATAATAAGATTTTGCTCATTGTTATTAAATAAATTCTCAATTAGTGCATCTTATTTTTCTATTGCATTTTCTTATAGAACCAAAAGTAATTTTTTCGATCTAAAATATAATTTTCTCAAAGTCAAATTAGAATTTATCTAATTTGTTAATATTCGAACTATCAAAATTACATTAGAATTTCTCTAACTTCTTAATATTCAAAATACCATAAAAAAATATAAATTATTCTAATTGAATTTATTTATATAAACTATTAATATTTCTTTTTTGAAGACATACAAATTATTACTAATGGTTAAAACAATTAATTTTTAAATTTATAATGAGACAAAATAATAATTTACACAATGAAAATCAAATTGTAATTTCTCTAATTTACTAATATTCGAACAATTAAAGTCAAAAGAATTTTTCTATTTTTTAATATTCAAAAAAAAATTAAAAAACATAAATTATTCTAATTAAATTATTTTTTATTTAAATTAAATATAATTAACTATATATTAAATAATAATTATTTTATTTTTTCCTTATTCTAATTGAATTCGTTCTTTTTTTATTTAAATTAAATTAAATAATTAAATAATTAAATTATAATAATTATATAATAATAAATTTGTAATATGATTAATTATATATTAAATAATAATTATTTTATTTTTTTCTTATTCTAATTGAATTCATTATTTTCTTATTTAAATTAAATATAGTTAGATATTAAATATAATTAATTATATATACTAATTGAGAGTTCATTTAACAACAATGAGTAGAATTCTATTATTTTATTATCAAATATCAAAATTTATATTTATAATGATATATTCTATTAAAAAAAATTTATTTGCAATTTTATAAATACTTAAATTTATTTAAAATTTTTATTGTGGAAGAGATTTAAGATGTATCAAAATTGAAAGTCAATTGAAAATTATTTATAATATAATGAATATTTTTAATTTTCAATAAAAAAATTATTTTAAAAAATAAAATATCTCTAAAGGTAATAACTTAATAATCAAAATATATTACTAATTTTTTTTAAAAAATAAAATATTGTTAAAGGTAAAAAATATTAGTAGGAGAAAGAAATAATATTCACCTAAGAAAATAGAGTTCTATTAGGATTAATAATTTTAATATCCAAAACTAATTTTATTAGGATTAATAATTTTAATGTCTAAAGCTAATTAGTGGAAATATGAATGAAAATTAAAATTTGAGCTAATAAAATATGAAAGAAAATTAAAATTTAAGTATTCGAAAAATATAAATAAACAATTAATTTTAAAAAATAAAATTAGATTCCTAAAAAAAAAAATAAAATTAGATTTATAATGGTATAATTTATTTACCCGGATGAAATAAAATTAGTTTTATGATTTATTACAGAAAGTTCTATTACATAATAGGTTTATTTTAATCTTAAAAATAAAATAATTTTAATAAATAATAGTCAAAAACCATATAACCCTTAAATTAAATATATAATTAGTAAGAGCATAATAAGGAGTGCATAAGTAAATATGTTTTTTCTCCCCCTTACTGTTCATTTGTATAGTGCATATATATAGATAATGTAATTCTAATTCTATTTTTACTCATTTTATTTTTTCTTAATTTTTATAATATTAATAGATTAAATTAAATTTATGAATTATTACATAAAGTTCTATTACATAATAAGTTTATTTTAATCTTAAAAATAAAACAATTTTAATAAATAATAGTCAAATACCATATAACCTCTAAATTAAATATATAATTAGTAATAACATAATAAGGGACACATAAGTAAATGCATTTTTTCTTCCCCTTACCGTACATTTATATAGTGTATAGATATAGATAATGTAATTCTAATTCTATTTTTACTCATTTTATTTTTTCTTAAGTTTTATAATATTAATAGATTGGGTTCATAGTTTTTATTTATATTCTATTATTAATCTTCATTTATATTTAACTTCATTTTAATTCTTATTTTATCTTTGTAGAATTTTTTTTGGAAATTTACTAACTTGTCTTGTCTAAAACATAAAAAATCAAATATAAAGTACACAAAAGTAAAATAAAAAGTACATGCCAATTATAAAAAAAATCATACAAATGAAAATACTACATTTATTCAAATTATAATTATACTAAAATACATATAATTACGTTTTGCAAGTCACATATAAAAAAAAAAATTAATGTATCTAACTCTTGTAGCATAGAAAATCCAACAAAAACACAAGAAAAATCCTAAATAAACTGAAATAAAAATTACAAATTAATTAAAATAATGAAATAATAAATTATAAAAAATTTACCTCAAAAATTCAATAAACTATAACCTAAAATTATAAATATTAACAAAAAAAATTATATTACCAAAAAATATTTAAAAATATAATAAAATTAAATACACCAAATAATAATATTTAACATAACGAAAAACAAATCCATAACTAAATTTCAAAACAATAAACACATAAAAATTTATTGAATCAGATAATTTAATTTAATAAATTTCACATAAACTACATAAAAATATAGAAATTTAATAAAAATATAGAAATTCAATAACACATCAATTTAAACAAATATAGAAATTTAATAAAAATGCATAAATTTAATAAATTTATACTCTCTTTGTTTACAAATTATAGTTCATTTTTGTTTTGGCATAAAGATTAAGGATTTGTATTTATTTTACTATTTTATTCTTATTAGGACTACAAATTGCATTAATCATTCTATAATAATGTGATTAATTATGACTATACTAAATGGCACATTTGAAAATATAATAATAAATTTAACTTGAAAAAGAAAGTGGATTATTTATATTTGACATATCAAAAAGGAAATATGTACTATAATTTATGAACAGAGAGGGGAATACACAATTTAATTTACATAAAAACACAAAACTAAATAATATAAAATTTAAACACATAATTTTTCACATAAATAACATAAAAATGTATAAATATCACCTAACAATTATAGAATTATTTTCAATAAACTCACATTTAAATCAATAAAAAATAAAAAAAATCAACAAACCCTCATTGTCTAATTAATTAACACTTAAATTACAAAAAAAAGAAAAAAAAAAAACTAAACAAAAACTATACACAAAAAAAAAAAAAAAAAAGGTACAAAAATAAGTTAAAATACTTACCTGAAGAGGATCGAATTCAAACAGCTAGTGGGATGAGAGGAAGGCAAGACGATAAGGTGAGAATGGTAGTCTGGACTAGAACACAGCTAGTGGGAGGAGAAGAAGAAGAAAGAAAGAAAAGAGAAGGAGAGAGAAGAGAAGAGAGGAAGAAGAAAGAACAGCTTGATTATAGATAGAGACATTTACTAACCAAATCCCCGACTGTTTACCAACCAAATTAATAATGAATTAAAAATTTACCGATCAAATTAGCCACCAAATGTTACGTGTAAAAAATAAATGGTAAGTAATTAGTAGGCAAATCACTAAACTTTTGGTATTTTTTTTTTAATATGATTACTGACCATTAACCAATCGTTGATTTTTGACAAGTGGCAATCAGTAGCTAATTCAGTCAGTAACTTTTAATGCCAGCTAAAATTTTGCACTTGACTTTTGGTTTATAGTTGGTCAGTAATCGATCAACAAAGCATTAAACTTTGGTTTTTTTTACCTGATTACTGACCATTTCACTTTTAGCATGTGGCAATTGGTTGCTAATTTGGTCGGTAAATTTTAATGCCCACTAAAGTTTCATGAGTGACTTTTTGTTTACATTCAGCCAATAGTAGGTGTCAAAATGGTTGGTAAATTAATGCACCAACCATTCCCGCTAAAATCACTGACCGATTTTATCCCTCAGTATTTCAGTTTGTATTTGATCGCAAATGGGTTAGTATTTTGGTTATATTTTTTAATTTTAGTTACAGTTGGTATTCGATTAGTAATTACTGACTAATCATATTCAATTGGTAAATAAGGCCGATGTATTGGTTATTCCTTATGGTACAATGTTGAAGAATGATAAATGTGTTTGTTGAAACTAAATTTCTTTATAACAATTGGACCAAATTGAGATCCTATTATGAGTTGTTATATTGATATTTTTGCTTGAATTATTGTGCATGCTTAGAGAGGGCTTTTATAACTCTTTTATTATTTTCTACCTTATCCATCTTAGAACTTATCATTCAATTTTTAAGGCAAAATTTGAATCTATTTTGGATGAGATAGATGATTTAGGCATTTTTGTGAAGCCAAAAACATATATCCATTTTATTTTCATTATCTTTAGTTTACCCTTTTTGAGCATTTTTTTTTCAATGTAGCTTATGCATTTTAGGGTCTAATGCATATTTCCCTTGTACTTGATACTACTGGTCATTTTGCCCCTTGATATTTTAAAATAACCAATTTATATATTCAACTTGACAAATTAAACATGTTTACCCCCTAATTATCCATTGATATGATAACAGTATGTGCCCTAGGAGTCGTATTATAGTTATATAACAGTAGATTTTAATTCCCAATGGCACGATAATATATTCATAATGTGAAAAGAGTTTCATATTATTGAATATAGTCCTTAAGTATTTGTAAGAGGATCTATTCTCAAGTGTTGAGAATATTGGAGACAAATCGCTCTTGTACAAATATTTTAAATATGTTCATGGCATTAGGATTAATGACTGGGCATCATTAATTCCATAAGATCATCACCTCTGTTTATTTTCTATAATCAGTATGTGATACAGATGATTATAGAGGTAGTGAGTCTCATTTTGCTTGACATGTGATGTCGATACAAACATGTGGATATTCATAGGATGAATAGTCAAACTGTGATGTTAGATGATAATAATATGGGGTTTTACTACTTGTCAATTATTTATCATCTAGATCATAATAGTGCATATAATCCTTTGACTTTAGGGATTCTGTATTTCATACATAGGTGGTTAGGATTTATTACTACTTACATAGACGTACTATTCACGTACGGATATATGGCATGTGATAGTTCTAATTTGTTATGTATGGAGATAAGTGATCGCCAAGATAGAATTCATTATCTCGAGTAAATGAGGTTAAGATCCTATGCTATTTGATTATTCTTGATAACTAAAGCTTTTGGCCAAGACAGACATATTCATTAGAAAGAGTTTCTAGTAGGAATATAATATTATCAAGAATTACAATCGAGGTAAAAACATAGAATCGAGGCACATTAGGGTTTGACATAAACCATTACCCTAGTCGAGATTGGGATCTTTAATGAAGGGATTTTAGTGCATGATAATTTATGAACGATGGTTCATGTGATGTTTAAAGTTATCAATTATAAGCATTCATTTCTAATTAGGTAGTCATGACATGAAATGCTAGCTATGCCACACGACTTATGGGACTAAGTGTAAAGTGGGAATTTCACATTGGTGGAGAAAAATTTCCCATTGCTAATTAGACATGAACCTAGAAAGTCACACACCCAATAGTGATCACCTTCCAAGTGTAAAAGGTTTATATAATAATTAATTAAAGTGTTTAATTAATTGATTAGTAGTAAAATGATTAAACATGCAATTAAATTTACAAGGACCCTAGCATGTCCTAATGTTTAATCTCTGAAGGTTTTGATTCAATTAAATCTTTATTTGTATATGATGCAAATAAGTAAGATTAAATTGAAAATTGATTTGGATTAAATCAAAGACTTAATTTTAAGCTTAGTAAAAACCCTTAACACATGAGATGTGGCCTAAGCCCTTATGTGATATGGAAAAGCGGCATTTTAGGGGTTAGAGAAAATTCACTATTCATAAGCCCGTATGATGGGTTTAGGGGTTAGAGAATTTTCTACTAATGTTAACATTGTAATTACATCTTTTGGCTATTTGAAGTATCCATTTTATCCCTAAAATATATAATGATCATTTCACCATTTGAAGAAGCGAAGTCAACTTTGCCCTTTCACCAAATGGTGAGCTAAAAGAAAATGTAAGGGCATTTAAGTCTTTATGAAGACTTAAGAGTTAAGTCTTGCAAACAATATAAAAGCTTCAAGTTTTTATGTTGCAACTAGAAGTGAACATCATTTTTAGATTTGAAGCATTCTTAGAGAGAGAAGTTGAGAGAGAAAGAAAAAGAAGAAAATGTTTCTTCAATTTTCTTTTAATCTTCAATTCTCTTCTTTGTTTTTTATGAAAGAACAAATGCTTGCAAATTGAAATTTTGTTTAGTCCAAAACAAACCAAAGAGAAACCTTAAATTCCTAAATGATTTTTGAGGGAAATCTTGAATTAAATTGGGCATCCAAGAGAGGGAACACCAAAGAAATCAAGAGGAAACTTGGAGTTGAGCTAGGTGTGGATGATCTAAAGGCTTTACACTTGGGAAGCTCTTTGTTAAAGAAAGAAGGAACCTACAAGAGGTAATATGATTACTCTTCCTTCTTCTTTATATTTATATGTGTTTTACACACAAATTAAATGATTGCTTGAATGGATTTTGGACCAAAATTGGGTGAAGTGAAATTTTAAAATGTTTGAAATTTCACCTCATCACCTTCCTTCCGCTACATTTGGCTCCACCATTCCTTCATGATATAGCATGTAATGGTCACACATGCTAAGGTGGACCAAAGTCAGATAATTTCAACTTTTTTGGTTGATGAGGACAATTAAAAGATATGCAGTTACTCTAATAATCCCAACTAAATTAAAACAAAATTTACTTTTCAATACTAATATTTTTTTTTACTTAATAACCATTATCCATGTTCTTATCTTTTGCATTGATATGCTCTCCCTCTCCCTCTCCTCTCCTAAAACACTATGATTTGTTCTCTTTTTTCTCTCTCCTCCTTAAATGGTTTAATTTTTAGGTTAATTTTTTTTTAATTTGATTGCAAGATGTATCCTGACATGAGCTTCTTTGAGAAAACTACCATCGAGACTCTATTTTTCTATGTGGCATGAACAAAATGACAGTTTGCAATGAAGGTGAGATGGGCATCGGAGCCGAGAATGATGGCTGCAAGTGCAGTGACAATTGTACCTGCAATCCTTACACTTGTAAATTAGATCGATCACTCTATGGAGTGGAGATTTATCAGCCCTGCTTTAAAAGTAAAAGTAAAGAAGGTTGCTTTAGCATCTTTCTCTTTTATAAAATAACAGGAAAATAATACATAGAATAGTATTATGCGTGTCTTTGTGAATATAAGGTGATAATTTGAATTTACTGCATTGGATTTGGTTCAGCTGATTAAAAATTTAATATCCAGATGGAATGTGTATTGAGGATTAGTTGCTTTATTAGGTTTTGAGTTTCATATTTGATTTATTTTTTAAGAATATTTGATTATTTAAGAAACAAAAAATAAAATTTGAAGTTTCACAATTGTTTCTCTCTATCTCTCTCTCTTAGTCTTTTTTTTTTCTTTTTTTTCTTTGACGGGTATGAATGATGGGTTGCCCTCTTTTCTTTCTTTCTTTTTCTGTGGTCTATGGCAACTGCATTTTTTTTTTCTTTGATGGGTATGAATGATGGTCTTCTTGACTGGAATTTGATCGAATGTATTTGTTTTTAGAGAAAGAGAAAGAAAGAAATAGAGAATTGAAAAAGTGAAAAGAAAATAAAAGAGAATTAAAAAGAGAAAATCAACTTATAATTGAAAAATAAAAAAAAATTAAGTTTTAATCCATGTTAGAAATATATTCAACTCATCATGTGCAATTTGTCAAGTTGAGTATTTAAATTAGGTTAGAGGTAAAATGACCAATCGTGCCAAGTACATGGGGAAAATATGCATTAGACCTTATTTTTAGCTTTAGTTTTCTTTCATTTAATTTTAACCCACATTTTTCTACCTTTTAACATCTTTTTGAGTTTATTTGTTAAGTTCTTTTGGTATGAGTTAGCTTACATTTCACTTATGTATGAAGAATTTAGACTTAATTAGATGTAAAAAAAAATTTAAAGTTTGAGTTGTTATATGCTGAAATTTTAAGAATATGATGATGCCATGCTTCTAAAGCTGAGCATTACAATGCTTCTACATCCTCCCACCAAAAAAAAAAAAAAAAAGGAACATAAAACAGTAGCAAAAAAAAGAATGGAAAGAAATAAAGAGAATTAAAAATAGACCTATTGATCAAAGAAAAGAAGAAAATAAAATAAATAAGTAAGTTTAGGGGAAACCTTTGCTGAAATGTTATTAGAATTAGAGGTAACCTTTGCCTATTTTTTCCCCTAAGACAGTAAATAAGTATCATTTCTCATTAAGGAAAGCTAATATGGCATTAGATTTTGAAGAACTAAAACTACTACTAATTAGAGAAGTCTCTCATGCATGTTTTCACATTATAGTTGCTCGTTTCCAAACTTCTTTTCAAATATTCTAAAAAAATTTATGCATTTTAACCTTTTGCTTTCTTAGTTTATTATTAACCCTTTTTAAAACCCCATTCAAGCCAATAAAAATCCTTTGGATATCTCTAAAATTCTAGATTCAATTAATGGAGATTGATTGAATAATTTTACATTTTCGATGGATGAACTTTTAATTATATATCTACATAAAGGTTACAAGCATAAAAGTGAGTGTATAAGCCTACCTGAAGTACAACAATGATCCAAGTTTCCAATTTTTGTGCAATAGCTTCCCAAGAAGATTGATATTTGTTTCCATTTGGAATATTGAATTCTAGATTAATGAATTGATTGCTTTGATTGACATTTTCTGAATTCTCTACCTTCAGTCTTCTTTGCTATTCCATTCAATTTGATCAAACTCATTATCAATTATTGTTTTCATCTCTAAAAATCTTATTTGTCATTGCTTGACGACAAGCAATCATTCAAGTTTAGGGGTATTCGATGTGTTAATATTTTCTATATATTTTGAGCCCCATTCTTTCTTTATTGTCTCATAAATTATCAATAACTCAATAATTAGATTTTCTATGTGTGAATGCTTAATTTTCAACTATGAAACCCGAAGATGAGGAACGAAATGATTCTTTTGAAGAGTAGGTCACAAACTTATTCTTTTGGAGTTAGAAGTATGTAAATTTGAAGTTTTTGTCAGAAAACTCTCTAGAAAATGGTTTTGATTTGAAAACACGAAAATGAATTTGAAATCCTTGGTTTTGATTGATAAAATCTTTGAGATTTGGGAGTTAAAACAAATTTAAAAAAAAAAATTATATTTTGATCCTCAAAAAAGAAATTATATTTTAGTCCCTAGAGGTTTAGAAGGAGGTGGGCTTGGCTATGCGCCCCATGCACCCTTGGCTTGTTGATAAGGAGCGCATAAGCCCCTGTACATTGCTTGATTGGTTGACAAAGTGTATATGCCCCTAGAATGCACCCTTAGGCCTGCAGGCAGCTCTTTCAAGCCTCTAATATGATTTTTCTAAGCCCAATTTTTCTAAGGTCTGACCCGACCTCTTTCTGGTTAGTTGTTGATAAGATGGATAGTTAGGGATAGACTCTATCTCATTTAAGGGATTACTAAACAATTATCCCATTAAAAATATTGGATTTTATGGATCGAGTCCACCCATAATGGGAAGCCTGACCCAATTAATATTTAGATAATTTAATTAGTTTAAATTATCTAACTTAATATCCAATATATAAATATGATAAATATGAGATAATATTTATTAGATAATTCTAAAGATAATATTGATTAGTTTAATATATAAGAACTCTTTAGATGATAGATTTTTGGTTAGTAAAAAATTATCAACAAGTTAATATGAAATTAATGTGAATTCAATAGACACTAGACTGAGTGTATCTCTGCAATAAAAGGTGGGAAATTTAGGCTGTGAAAAAAAGGGGTTTTTCTTTTGTAATCACTCCCTATGACCAGTAACTTTAGTTTGATCTTATTCGTTTCCGCATCACAATTAGCAAGTATCTTTGTGGTATGTTTAATTATATTTCATCAAAAAATCAGAGTTATCTCAAAAAAATCAAAAAGATTATCTTGAGCCAAAAATATATAAACCATTTTCTAATAATTTTTTGAGAGGAATTTTTTTCTAAAAAAAATCTAACCTTGTCACGACCCAATTTCTAGGCTGTGATGATCCTAGAACTTAGGGAGATATAAAGTCACCTAAACCCATAAAACCTCATTAAACTTATTATCATTTAGTATATTCCACTTTATAACTTATCCCAAGATCAAAACCCCATTCACTCTTTATCATTTCCATTGTTACTTTAACCATTCATTTATAATAAATGCACTTTAATACCATTTCATAACCATTGATTAGCATATCATTCTTAAGTATTAATAGATACTATCCATGCATTCTTATCATAAACATGTATATATGAAACAACTATTATCATTTGTTTACAATACTTCCAAACACATTACATTTTAATACTAAGCTTTCAAATACCATATAGCTCCAGATCAATTATCCTCGAGATTACACAAGTAAACACAAAACATATCATTCTAATAGAGCAAGTCCCAAGCGGAAAAGCATAGCTCAAAATTTACCTTGCTAACGAATCACCCTGACCTGAAAAATTTTGAACAACTAGGAAATAAGACAAGCTTAGTGAGCACATAATAATATAACATAACATGAAGGCAATATAAAAGATTATCATTTAGATCAATTCAAGGTAGCAATAAAGTGATGTTAATCAAAATTGGTCATATTGAACTTTATAATGCATTTTAGCAGAAATAACAATGTCTTGAAAGCAGAAAGCTTGCCACATATAAATATTAAAGAGTTGCGGTCTAAGTCTTGCTCACTCATATGCATCACATTACACAAAACTGATCAGGTCTTACGGTTAGGTGTCCCTCCTTAATAGAGGTTGGATACTCTCGCCCTACCTGCGGGCTTATACCAAGTGCACAAGGTCTAATGTCTTTCCTTACATCAGAGAGGATTTCTGCTTAATCATGGGTATTAATGAAAGACATATTCAAGGACTATATTAGGAATTCAATGGAAAATAGTTGGCATATCAATCATTCTCATCATTGAGCATAATATAAGACTAATGTAAGAGGCTCATCATGGTAAAATATCATGTAAGAAATATATGGATTTCCAAAGGCTGAACGATCAATGGGCAACCACATATCAAATGTCATTTGAAGTACATGTCAAGGGCTGGTAATTCAAGCAATGGTTGCAAGCATAAGGCATAATTATATCATATTGTTAAGTACTCACCTTAAACTCCTTTGCTTTGATTAATTGTTTGTTCTTGATTAATTTAATGTCCTTCATGGTCTTGAGCAATTTCCTTGCCCTTGCCTTGAAGTTCTTCATTCACATTATTTCAATTACATATCAATTAGTAACTAATGGTGTTACTAGTTATGTCTCATACTTGTTTTATCATTTTAACTTACAATAGAGATGTATCAATGGTGTTATATACATATTTATACTTATTCTTATTTCTAATCATTTCCAAGCTAAATTCCTCATTCAATTTCATGATTTAATGTTTAAATCTCAAAATTCTCAAATTGTTCCATAAACCCTAGAATTTGGGAAAAACTATCAATTTCCCTTTCAAACCTCAAATTAACCATAGATTCACCAAATTAACATCTAGGCGATTAATTCCCACTAGTTATTTTGAGTTAATTCATTCTTATTCATATGAACCCTAACTTTTCCCACTTAGATCAAATGTGGGGAAAACTTATAATTTCTCATCAAATCTTCAAATTAGTTGTAGAAATGAGAAATTAACATAATATAAAACATATATGATCACTCAATTATCACAATCTAACATTAGAGCACTAAGTTCCTTTTTTAACTAAGTTCATGCCACTAGGATTTCCAAGTCTTAAATCAATTCCCAAAATTCATTTTAACATTTCTAAATAGTTTTTTTCCATCTAAAAAAGCCATAGATGTATTCAATTAGAATTTAGAACACTTCTTTACTCATTTCCTAATGTTGGCCAAATTTTACATACGGTGTAAACCAAAATACTAAAATCAATCTTAGAACATAGAAAAGAGAAGATGAACATGATTCCTCATCTTGGTTATTGTTAAAGTTCTTGTTCCAATTGGTATAAAGAGAATTTCTTTTCTATTGTGAAAAATTTGGTGTAGAGATAGGCAAAATGTTATTTCATAACATAAATTTGTTTATATATATAATGGGTTGGATGGTGAGAATTTGATCAAGCTAAATTCAATGGTTAAGATTTGATCACAATGGATGGCTATGATTTGATCAAGTTAGATGGCTAGGATTTTCTCTATAATTGTGATGCTCATCATGTGGTGTTGGAGTGCTCAAAATGAACCTAGACATGTATGTAGGGAAGATAGAAATTCAATTTGCTTTGGGATTTGACTTGGGTCAATTTTTATGGCTAGCTTGGTTAAATTTTGTGACTCTCTCTACAACATTATTTTGTTTGGTTTTGGGCCAACTATTTTAACATATAAGCTTGAGGTTACACTAATTATAGGTCCCTATGGGCTGGCCCACTTTTGTTAGGTTTGGGCCTTTGATGACTAAAGGCCCAATAACAAGCCCATAACCCATCAACAAGCCTATAGTCCATCAATAAACCCCATAACAAACTTAGAAATTTTCCTTTTAACTTTCTTTCCAATTTATATTCTCTAACTTCTTTACTCACATCATTAGTTATCATATGAACTCTATTTAATTCTTTTGAACACAATTAGTTAGGATAAAATCATAAACTAGGCAAACATTTCAAATGGTGTCTCAAAGTTTCTAGCTGATTCCCTTTTTTTTTTTTTTTTTTTTTTTTTCTATACTATACTAATATTAAAAAACCTTATCCTCTAGTATTATCAGCAATTAGAATAAGCTATAAACTCGTCGGGTATTACATTAAACTTCTTGTTCTCTATATTCTTTAAAACAAAAGAAGCAAAAAATGAATTAAACACTAGAAATCTTAGAAGACTAAGAATAAGTGAACTACTCTTTGAAGAACACAAGGTATGAACGTTGTGAAACTTGAGGGTTTAATTCAATCCTCAAATCCATGATTCTCATTGCCTCAGATCTTTAAGGATCTGATTTAGTCAAGAGATAGATTTGATTTGGGGATTTTATGGTTCAATTTTCATATTTTGTTCTTTATATTCATACATGTTTATATGTTCTTTTTACACTTTAGTTTAATTTTATACCTTTCATTTTTATTATCCATGATTAGATAATGTTGTGAGTGAATGGAGGAGGATCAAATGAAGTTTTGATCATTCTCCATTCTGAATCTTAGACTGCATATCTAATTGTTTAAGTTGTTGCTAAGTTTATTATTTTGATAATATTCTTTTGATTAGTTATTTAATTTTTTTTTTTATTGCATCCTTATTATGAAATAGGTTTTTGATTCTTATAAACTCATGTGTTTACATAAATAAAGCTGAATTGAGACAAGTTCTCAATTGCCTTTATTTTATGATGCTTTTACATTCTTATGTTCTTGCATCTCCATTTTATATCATTTCATAAATAGTGATGTTCCAATTTTGTTTCTTTATTCCTGCATATGTTTCATTTTGATCAAAATTTATTTGGTTAGAATAATCTAAAGCACGTTCATATTGGAATCAAGAATATATGTCGCTACTTTTCCTGTGCTTGCATTTCTGTCTTGGTTTGTTGGTTTCCTTTAATTTGATTTAATCTTAATTTTTTCTTTGAGTTTTAATGTTTTTGAAGCTTTTTAAAAATCATTCTATATATTAGGGGTGGATAAAATGCAAAAGAAGCTAGTTGGAGTTGAATTGGAAGCATTGCAGGAAGCCTCTTGCAAGATTAGGGCTCATTTGCTTGGGAGCCCTATAGTAGGTGCCCATGCCAAGTGCTGGAATTCTTCACTTTTTGATCTCCCTTTTGTAATTTTATTTTTTAGGTCTTTCTTTAATTTAGGTCAATAAGTAGGACCTCACTAAGTCCAAGAATGAATATTAGCTGCAAATTAAGTAGAAGCAACATGATGGGTAAAATTTCAAATATTTTAAAATTTAACTTTCACATAGATGGGTCCAATATACATTCAAGTAATCTTCTAATTATTGTGTGGAACACATGTAAAGGAAAGAAGAGAAGGTGGTAATCAAATTACCTCTTGAAGTGTAACAAGTTTGATTCTTCTTCCCTTTTCCAAATGCTCCCCACTTGTGAAGCCTTTAGATTATCCATACCAAGTTCCACCTCCAAGGTTCACTTTTAGTTTCCTTAGATATTCTTGATTCCCTCTCTTGGTAGCACAAATGGATTCAAGATCTTCTTAGATATACCTTGATGATTTGATTTCTTTTCGTGCAATGTAAAGATCTTTTCACTACGAAAAACTTTTGTTCTTTCACAAAGAATAAAAATCAAGAAATGAAGAACAAGAAATTTGAAGAACACTTCTTCTTTTTCTTTTTCTCTTAAGACTTAGTCCTTAAATTTTCTCTAAGAAAAGATGAACATCAAAAACCCTTAGCAAAATAAACACTATAATGTTGTATATATAGCCCACAACCTTCTGTTGCATATAAGGGAATAAAATATATATTTAAATTGCTTTTAGCTTTAATTGAAAAGACCATGATGGTTTATGATTATTTCCTTTAGTCCTGAAATAGTTAAAAGACCATTTTGACCTTTTTCTATAACCCCTAAGCTCATCACATGGGCTTTAGGGTTATGGAAAGTCTCTAACCCTTAAATTGCCTATCTTCTTATCCCATATGGGCTTGGGCTATTTAGGGTTTTAACTAAAGCTCAAAATTTATTCTTTTAACTTATCAATAGTCTTAATTAATTTAATCCTTCTCATTTATATCACATATAAATTAGGATTTAATTAATAACAAATCATTTTGGATTTAAATTTTAGGACATGCTAGGATCCTTATAAATTTAATTACAAGTTTAATCCTTTTATCACTAATCAATTAATTAAATACTTTTATTAATTATTATGATAAACCTTTTATACTTGGAATATGAATACTTTTGGGTTTATGACTTTCTAGATTCATGTCTAATTAGCAATGAGATTGGGAAAATATTTTTCTTTACTAACGTGAAATCCATATTTCACCTTTAGTCCCATAAGTCATGAGTGATGCATAGCATAGCATATCATGACTACCTAATTAAAATGAATGTAAGTGTTTGATTACTTATTCATTTCATGGACCAATGATCATAACTAATTGTGAACCCTTAATTTTGCACCTTCCAGTATATGTTTGAACTTTAGAAGTACTTAGGCTCTATAAACAAACTTTCAGAAGTCAAAAATTCTCAAAATAGAAAAAATCAAAATATTTCTTTTTGACATTTGAACCCTTTCAAATCATCCAAGATTGAGTAACGAGTATAACGCAACTGGAATTGTATAAAACGGACGAGAAATGAGCAAAAACAGGTGAAACGAGCAAAAGTGGGGCTTGTTGCCGCAGAGCTCTGTGGTACTGCCACAAAGCCCTCTGCTGAACTGCAAAGGGCTATGTGGCACTGCTATAAAGAGCTCTGTGTTGCCATAAAGGCCTCTATGGAAACTCTGATGAAATTCTGATTTTTTGCAATCCCACATCATATTTGAACAATTTTTATGCTCCAAACCTCCTCCTATATATAGAGGGCCTCCCACACTTCAAAACACCAACTTTTGGAGTTTGAAAAGCATTACTTCAAGCAAAATGCTTTTCATTCACTCCTTGCTTTGCAAAGCAAGTTGGGGGATTTCTTCTTAATTCCTACTCGACTAGTTTAAGGCTTTCCACCACCCACCTATTCGAGGCAAGTCTCTTGCCCAAGGCTTGTGTCTGCCGCCTAAGGCTAACCGCTGCCTGCCATCCAAGGCTAGCCTCAGGCCACCATCTGAGGCCACCTTCTGCTTGCCATCTAAGGCTAGCCACCACCCGCCATCTGAAGCTAGCCGCCGCCTATCATCCAAAGCAAGCCGCCGCCTGTAATCCTAGGTAAGCTTCTTTTCCCTTAAATTCATTGTCTCTTTTAGTTAGTTAATTAAATTGATTCATCTAGGTTATTAGCTAATCAATTTGGTAATCAATTAAATTAATTAATTAACTCAATCCTCTTTTAATCAATCAATCAAAACATGATAAAGTGGCTAGGCTAAACTAACCCCTTCGCAAGAAGGGAGAACTATGTGGGTTTTGATTCCTATTCAAAGGGATATGTAGGCATGCTTAGTTCAGGTATCGAATCTAATTAAAACTAACCAATTTGCCCCTTATCACCTTCTTCACTTACTATTATTTTATTTTCTTTTACTTTGTTATTAGGCTTAGTTTGGGGAATGTGTAACTTCCCTAGAACCCATAAGGGCTAGAGGAGGTATCCCCTAAGTTTGGATTTCATTGTAATATTAACTATCTTTTATTTCGAATTCTAATTATGTATAGACTTTGTGGATTGAATGATTATGCATATTATAAATTGTTCATGCATTTTAGTTTGTTCATGAAATATATTTTAAGTCACTCTTATATTAATTGGCCAAACTTATTTTGTTAAATTAAACGGAAAACCTAGTCCCCGAATCCTCTTTGGTTTCAAGGCAGGTGATATTTTTCCTTTGGGTAATAATTGGAGTCAAATGGGTTTTTTCCTTATATTTACCCAAATAAAAATAAATTAAGGTGATGACTCCTAAAAACAATTTTCAAATCTATCAAAGATAAGCTTGAGGGCTTCCTTGTGAGTTCTTTCCCAAATAAGCATTTCGATTCCCTTTAGTGGATCGGACTGGTGCTCTAGCAAGGCCTCACAGTTGGCAACTCTGCTGGGGAATGACTTTCTTTTAATAAAAGGAAAAAATAAGTGAACTACTAATTGGTTTAAAAAGAGTTCTGGCCTTTTAATATGATTGTGACTTTGCATGCATCACTTGCATAGTCTCTTTGCCATCCAACCTAGTTATAGGAAAACAATGGATAGTGAGTAGCATCGAGTGGGTAACCCTCCTTGGGTCTATTTGCCAATAGTGAAATCATCCATCCTGCGATGAATCCTTTGATCCTTTCAAAGTTGTAATGAGTATGCACGTACTGTTGGACCCATATGAGGCTCTTTGACTCACATGTGGTTAGGTATATCGCTGCTCTAGTGTGACGGGTACCCAAATCATGCCACCTTTACCTTTTCATGTAATGAACTTAGATACTAGCCTTAGGTTGTATGTACCATAATTAAAACCTTGCATCTTTGCATTTTCATAAAATGTTTTCCTCATGCATATCATGCATCCATATTGTATAACAAAACATGCATTCATCTTAAGTCTAGGTCGAACCTTGAACCAAAAAAGGGTCAAACATTCTTATCTCCATTCAAACATCTCCCCCTTAAACACCTCACTCTCACCTCTATCCCATTCACCTTTGCCCCCACAAACCTTATGCCATCACCCTAAACCTTACCCCTTTACCTTAACCTTTAACCTAAACACCAATGCCCTAACCCTAAAGCTTGCCTCTTTACCTTAGCCTTTAACCTAAACACCAATACCCTAACCCTAAACCTTACCCTTTTACCTTAACCTTTAACCTAAACACCAATACTCTAACCCTAAACCTTACCCCTTTACCTTAGCCTTTAACCTAAACACCAATACCCTAACCCTAAAACCTTACCCCGTTACCTTAACCTAAACACCAATTCCCCAGCCCTAAACCTAAAAGCTCATTTCCCTAGCCTTGAGCTCAAACACCTCCAACCTTAAATACTGTTAGCTTAACCTTACCCAAAATGTCTTCGCCCTAAATTGTAACCTAAAAACATCTCTACCCTTCTCTTACCCATACCTTGCCAACCTAGCCACAAGACACCATCGCTCAACATCCTTCACCTATTACCTTCAAAACCAATCCATTACCCCCAAAATGACAGATGCCTATAGCCTACACCCCAAATCATCAAGACATTACTCTAAGCCTAGTACCTTTGGCCCAACATACTACCCTAAGCTCAATACCTTTGACCCAACACAATATTCTTAAGCCCAACACCCGTGACCCATTACCTTTCAAAACTAGTATGTTACCCTTAAGCCTAATAACTTTGGCCCAACACACTACTTTAAACCCAATACCCTTGGTTCAATCTATTACCTTAAGCCCAAAACATCTGCCCTATCATGCCTTAAGCCCAAAAAATGGTTAGCCCATGACACAATAAGGAAGCCTTTCTCTTAGGATTTGCATGCCTATACCTTTATCACTTCTTCTGTTCCATACCCATCACTTTGTTGCTAGGTTTGAAGGTACTAATGGCCCACCCGCTTGATATGGCTTCCTTTACCACACTTGTGACCAGAGTCCTTAAGAAGCAAGAAGAACATTTTCAAGCTATCCTAGCTACTCAGCAAGCCCAATTTAAGGAACAAAGGCAATTCATCATTGAGGAAGTTCGAGCTATGATTAACCAGGCCACCTTTAGCCATTTTAACCCAAACCTTATCTTGAACTAGACCAATCCTAGCCAAACCAATTCACATCTAGACCAAGGTGGGGAAGTCTTCTCTTATCTAGACACTAGATTGCTCATGGAGAAACTTGAAGCCATGGAAAGAACCATCACATCCCTAAAGCATCGTGATGATCAAATTGATTTGGATAGTTTAACGTTATTCCCTAATGCCAAGCTTCCTCCTAAATTCAAAATGCCTGAACTGGAGAGATTTAATGGAAACACTTGCCCCGAGACCCATCTAAAGATATATGTGGGGGTAATGAAACCTTTAGGAGTTAGCGATGAGCTCTTTGCTCAACTGTTCCAACAATCACTAACCAGTGTTACCAAAAAATGGTTCCTTTCACTAGACAAGAGCAAGAAAAGGACATGGGATGATATCTGTTGTGCCTTTGTTGAACAATATCATTATAACAGTGAAATGGATGTCACTTGGCATGACTTGGAAACCATCAAACAGCTTTCAGAGGAGTCTTTCTCCATGTTTGTTACAAGGTAGAGGGCTAAAGCTGCTCAAATGGTAAATAGACCAACAGAGCAAGAACAAGTGGACATCCTTATCAAGAATCTACTTCTAGCCTACCGAGCCCACTTGTTAACCCAATACCTACCCACTTTTAAGGCTTTGATTGCAACTATATCAAAGGTTGAAGATTGCATCCAAAGTACATCATTTCAACCTGAATTCCTCACCATTGACCCGAGCAGTGATGAAGAATCCGAACTCAATTCAACCCCACCTTACCTTAGCCCAAGTGGCATGCATGGAAGAGTTCAAGTTCGACTAATCTAACTTATCTGAGATTGACTTCCAAGTCTGAGTCTAAATCTCCAAGTTTGAGTTTGAGTCTGAGTTCAAATATCAAAATTTGAGTCTAAATTTGAGTCTATGTCTATCATTTTATTCTCCTTTTTATGTATTTTTCGTCAATTATGTCAGTCTCCTTTTGATATCTTGTAATAAAATTTTTCATTGCAATAAAACATCCATATTTATTTATACACTTGTCTTTTCTTGTTTTAAACATGGATGAGCTTTAAAAAAAAAAGATAAAAATTAAAATAAAAATAAAAAAAAGGAGAAAAAGAGAAATGAACATTAATTAAATCCACCACAATTGAGGTGCCATCAACAATTGCTTTGCCAGCTCCTAACCAAAGAAGGTCCAAAAATGGACCTCTCATCAACTAATTGAAGCACAAAATCAAACTATACACCTTAACAAGGGGGCAATAAGATTCGTCAAATCCAAAATTCCAAGTTTAGAGCCCTTTAAAATAAAGAAAATTAGCAAATCACAGTGGAATATTTTCTCCCAAATTTCATTAATCCAAGCTCGTTAAAACCTGAAAAGGGTAGCTTAGGCAAAAAAAAAAAAAAAAAAAAGAAAAGAAAAATAAAGCTCATCCTAGTCATTTTCCTTCATATCAAATCATCTTTTCGTCTCATCTCATGTCTCCAAAGTCATCCTTCCTTATTAAAGGCTCATCCTTTAAAGTGATATTGTCTTCTATGCCCTTAACTCACACTGGGTGCATGTCTTTCTAGGTCGTCATCATCTTTTGTTAATCTGTCTCATCGCTTAGCTCAAAGAGCTTAGGCATAATCTCTCACACTGCTAGTCTGTCATGTTCCTATCTCTTATTAGGAGTAAAATCTCCAAGTTGTCTTTTCATCAGTCCTTCAGCTGTTTCTTAGGGCACTTCCCTTCATCCAGTTTGTCGTCTACATTCAAAGTGTCACTCTAAATGTCTCTTCAATCTCAAAACAACAAGGTTATCTTGGCTTGTTCTTTTCCATGAATCACACTACAGATAGCAAAATCATACAACCTCCCTAATCCTTTTCAAAATTTCCAACCCATGTTTGAACCATTCCTAAATTTCATAATGTAAAAGCCTCGTTAGGAAAACCATACCAACCTTTCAAGCTTAAACCTCATAACTCAAGCCTTATACCACCCTTTCCTTTGCAAAGTCTCATCATCCTCTAAGGGCTAAGACCATGGGCAGAACCGAAGATCTTAAGTCTTTCAAGACTCATCATCCTTAAAGCCAACTCTCTAGCATAACCAAAATCAAGTCATGTCTTGCAAAGCTTAAGAAGGGCTCAAACCACTCAAGTCATCCCATGACTCATTGGCAAAACCTCATCATCCTTAAAAGGACCAAGCCTCCTTGGAAAATTACATTATCCATAAAGTCTAATTGAGTCAAAACCTGCTAATCATATGTCATCCATGTCAAAAGGCAAACCCTCATCCATGAGCTTGTGACCAAAACCCTTACCACCATACCTAAGCCAAAACCATCCTCCAAAAAGGTCAAAAGCACACTTAACCAAAGCCTTTAAGCCTTTAAGCCTTCTCCATGAAGCTCAAGCCTAGCTTTCACCTTAAAACCTAAACTGAGAAGTCTTCACCATGAAGCCCAAGCCCAAAAGCCTTCACCATGAAACCACTCCCCAAAAACCTTCATCATAAAGCACAAAAGTCTTCACTGTGAAACCCAAGCCTAAAAGCCTTCACTAATGAAGCCCCAAACCAAAAGCCTCACTATGAAGCCTAAGACTAGCTTTCACCATTCACAAAAGACCATAATCTCCTCCAAAGCCAAATCTAATCGAACCTTCCCTAACTAATTTCCTAGCTAGACCTAACCGAGCCAAAGGTAGAACCTGACCAAGCCTTCCAAATAAACTCCCCAAAGGTTGCAACTTAACTAAACTAAAGTCCCAGACCTGACTAAGCCTTCCACATGAACTTCTCCAAGGACAAGCCACATAAGCTGACTTTTTCCCAAACCTTCTAATCTAATCATCTCCAAAAACCTGACCTTCCTGACCCAGCTCTCTAATTCAGCCTCAAACCAAAGTTAGACCTATCTAAACTGAACAGCCTGATCTTTTCTAAGACCACACCTTGCTTCTACCTAGGCCAAACTAATGGCCATTAACCAACCAATCTTACACCTAGCATGCCCACTTTACCTTTAAACTAGGCAATCAACAAAAAAACCAAATAACCAAACCACTTTCCTCTATCATTCTAAAGTAGGGGCATATCCCTTCCAAATATTTACCTTTATGAAATGGGGGCATCTTTCTCACAAAGATCAGCACTTTTATATCAAGCTGACCCTTTACAGGTTTAAGATATTAGATCATTGCATAATCATCTAGCATTTTTGCATTGAACAGGATTATGAATCAAGGCAAATTGTCAAAACTCTCGAAGAAAGACAAAATCATCATCATCATTCCTATCATAAAGGACCACTACTGTTCCTAACAGACAGGATAGTTATCTTTACCATTCCTACTAGACAGGATAATCATCTCTTCTTGATCCTACCAGATAGGAACATCACTTTCATTCCTACCAGAAAGGACCACTACTACTCCTACTAGAAAGGACAATTATCTTTACCATTCCTACTAAACAGGATGATCATCTCTTTTTGATCCTACCATACAGGATCATCACTTTCATTCCTACTAGAAAGGACCACTATTATTCCTACCAGACAAGACTATTATCTTTACCATTCCTACTAGACAGGATGGTCATCTCTTCTTGATCCTACCAGATAGGATCATCACTTTCATTCCTACCAGACAGGAACTGCCATTTTCTTTTTAACGCTCCCAAATATACTGGGAGTATCCTCTTCATTTCAAAGTTCACACTTATCAAAACTTCCTACCACTCTTAAATATATCAGGAGTATTCTCTTCATTTTACACTTATCAGAACTTTCTGCCACTCCCAAATATACTGGGAATATCTTTTTCATTTCATACTTATCAGAATTTCCTACCGCTTCCAAATATACCGGGAGTATCCTTTTTATTTCATACTCATCAGAATTTTTTGCCGCTTCCAAATATATTGGGGGCATCCTTTTCATTACATACTCATTGGAACTTCCAATCGCTTCCAAATATACTAGGGGCATCCTTTTCATTTCACACTTATTTGAATTTTTTGCTGCTTCTAAATATACCAGAGGCATCCTCTTCATTTCACACTTATCAAAACTTCCTACCGCTTCCAAATATATCGGGTGCATCCTTTTCATTTCACACTTATCAGAATTTTCTGCCGCTTCCAAATATATTGGAGGCATCTTCTTCATTTCACACTTATCAAAACTTCCTTCAGCTTCCAAATATGTTGGGGGCATTCTCTTTATTTCACACTTATCAGAACTTTGTGTTGCTCCCAAATATACCAGGGGCATCCTCTTTATTTCACGCTTATCAGAACTTCCTTTCACTCCCAAATACACCGGGGGCATCCTCTTCATTTCACACTTATCAGAACTTCCTGCCACTCCCAAATATACCAGGGGCATCCTCTTCATTTCACACTTATTAGAACTTCCTGCAGCTTCCAAATATACCGGGGGTATCCTCTTCATTTCACACTTATCAGAATTTCCTGCCGCTTTCAAATATACGGGGGGCATCCTCTTCATTTCACACTTATCAGAACTTCCTTTTGCTTCCAAATATACTGGGGGCATCCTTTTCATTTCACACTTATCAGAATTTTCTGCTGCTTCTAAATATACTGGGGGCATGCTCTTCATCCTAAAGCTCATCAGAACTTCCTGCCGCTCCTAAATATACCGGGGGCATCCTCTTCATTCTAAAGTTTACTATCATTAGAATCGCCTTTCAGACAAAGATAATTCTAATGAGGGGGTAGTTGTGAACCCTTAATTTTGCACCTTCTAGTATGTATTTGAACCTTAAAAGCACTTAGGCTTGTTAAACAAACTTTCAAAAGTCGAAAACTCTCAAAATGGAAAAAATCAAAATATTTTTTTTGACATTTGAACCCTTTCAAATCATCCGGGACTGAATAATGAGTATAACACAACTGGAATCATGTAAAACGGACGAGAAACGAGCAAGAACGGGTGAAACGGGCAAAAGCAGGGCCCATTGCAGTAGAGATCTGCGGCACTGTCGCAAAGTCTTCTGTGGAACTGCAAAAGGCTATGCGTCATTGTTGCAAAGAGCTCTATAGTGCTGCGAAGGCCTCTGCGGTAACTCCAGCGAAATTATGATTTTTTGCAATCCCACATCATATTTGAACAATTTTTATGCTCCAAACCTCCTCCTATATATTGAGGGCCTCCTCACACTTCAAAACACCAACTTCTAGAGCTTGAAAAGCATTACTTCAAGCAGAATGCTTTGCATTCACTCCTTGCTTCACAAAGTGAGTTGGGGGGTTTGTCCTTGATTCCTACCCAACTAGTTTAAGGCTTTCTGCCACCCATTTGTTTGAGGCAAGTCTCTTGCCCAAGGCTCGTGTCCACCGCTTAAGGCTAACTACCACCTGTCATTCAAGGCTAGCCACCAGCCATCGTCTGAGTCTAGTCGCCGCCTACCATCCAAGGCCAACTACCACCTGCCATCCAAAGCTAGCTGCCGCCAGCCGCCGCCCGCCATTCGAGGTAAGCTTTTTTTCCCTTAAATTCATTGTCTCTTTTAGTTAGTTAATTAAATTGATTCATCTAGGTTGTTAGCTAATCAATTCGGTAATCAATTAAATTAATTAATTAACTCAACCCTCTTTTAATCAATCAATCAAAATATGATAAAGTGGTTAGGCTGAACTAACCCTTTCGCAAGAAGGGAGAACTGCATGGGTTCTGATTCCTATTTAAAGGGATATATAGGCATGCTTGGTTCAGGCATCGAATCCAATTAAAACTAACCAATTTTCCTCCCTATTACCTTCTTCACTTACTATTATTTTGTTTTCTTTTACTTTGTTATTACTCTTAGTTTAGGGAATGTGTGACTTCCTTAGAACCCATAAGGGCTAGAGGAGGTATCCCCTAAGTTTGGATTTCATTGTAATATTAACTCTCTTTTATTTCGAATTCTAATTATGTATAAACTTTATGGATTAAATGATCATGCATATTATAAATTGTTCATGCATTTTAGTTTGTTCATGAAATATATTTTAAGTGACTCTTATATTAATTGGCCAAACTTATTTTGTTAAATTAAATGGAAAACCTAGTCCCCGAATCGTCTTTGGTTTCGAGGTAAGTGATATTTTTCCTTTGGGTAATAATTGGATTCAAACGGGTTTTTTCCTTATATTTTCCTAAATAAAAATAAATTAAGGTGGCGACTCCTAAAATAATTTTCAAATCTATCAAAGATAAGCTCGAGGGCTTCCTCGTGAGTTCTTTCCCAAATGAGCATTTCGATTCCCTTTAGCGGATCGTACCGGTGCTTGGGCGAGGCCTCACACTATTGTACACTAAAATCCCTTCATTATGAAATCCCAATCTTAGCTAGGGTCATGGATTGGTCAAACCTAATATGCTTTGATAATATGTCTATATCTAGATTCTAATTCTTAATAAAATTGATTCCTACTAGAAACCCTTTCTAGTAAATCTTCACTACCTTGGCCAAGGATTTGATTATTAAGAATAATAAGATGATTTCTTCCTTATTTATTCAAGTTAATAATTCTTTCTTGGCATTCACTTACCTTCATACATAACTAATTAGAACTATCACATACCATATACATTTACTTGAATAGAATTAGTATGTAAGCAATGATAAATCCTAACCATCAATGAATGAGATACAGTGTCCTTCTAGTCAAAGGACTATATATACAATTATGACCTGGATGATGATTCATTGACTAATAATAAAACTCCATGTTATCATCATGTAACATCATAGTTCAACTATTTATTAATGAATATCCACATGTTTATATCAATAACATTTGTCAAACACCATAATGCTTATTGTCTCTATAATTATAAGTATCACATATTGATTATAGAATGTAAACGAAGGTGATAGTCTTCCAAAATTAATGATGCCTAGTTATTAATTCCATGACCATGAACATTTCAAAGTATTTGCTTGAGAATGATCTGTCATCCATATTCTAAACACTTAGAAATAGATCTTCTTACAAAATACTTATGGACAACATATATATTTAATACAATGGAACAATTTCATTTATAAACATATATTTTGTTGCTATTTAAGGATAATATTTTATATTTACATAAAATGTACATTGCTCTAGGATATATACCTTAACAATATCCCACTTGCACTAGAGACAATCAATGCAATATCTAAGTCTCATCTTTTTAAGATGAAACTTTAGCTGTTGTTGACTCATTCCTTTAATAAGTGGATTTGCCTTTCAGCTGATGCTATTTTTTGCATGGCTATTTTGAGTTTCCCAATTAACTATCTAATAATATGAGCAGCTTTCTATGTGTTTGAATTTTTGGTGAGACTTTTATTCCATTGCCTGAGTTATAGCTCCATTGTTGTCACAGTAGAGAGGAATTATTAATTTAATAGTAGGAACCACTCTAAATTCTATAACAAACTTTTGAATCCAAATAGCTTCTTTTGAAGCATTAGATGCAGCAATATACTCAACTTCTATAGTGGAATATGTAGCAGTTAATTGCTTGGAACTTTTCCAGCATACTACTCCTCCACTGTAGGTGAAAACAAATCAAGAAATAGACTTTCTATCATCAATATTTGACAAGAAGTTTGAATCTGTAAACCCTTCTATTCTCAAGACACCTCTTTCATATATCAAACTAAATCCTTAGTCTTTCTCAAGTACTTAAGGATAGCTTTAACTACATTCCAGTGATCTAATCCTAGATTGGATTGAAATTTGCTAGTCAAACTAATAACACATGCAATATTCGGCCTAATACACAACATAACATACATTAGTCTTCCAACTATTGAAGTGTATGGAACCTTGTGAGATCTTACCCAAATGTTCCTTCCTCGCTTGGGGAATTTGCCTTAAGGAAAGGTGAGTAATTTGTAAAGAGGCTATAGGATGAACTTCTATGCTCACACTTTAAACAAGCTATCACTTGTGGTTTTGAAAAATAATTTGGGAGTCGCCACCTTAATTTATTTTAAATGGAAAAATTAAGGAAAAATCCAATTGATTCCAATTCATTAATTTCGTAATTAATTTACCCAAAGATAAAATTACTAGTTTCGAACCAAGTTGAGCTTGGAGACCAGGTTTTTTAGTTTTAAATAATTACGATTTGGCTCTTAAGTTTAATTTGACTTAGAAAAATTGATTTCATGAATGATGTTTATAAGATGGCAAATAATTAAATGCATGAACAAGGCATAGTATTAATGTGTTGTGCACGGGAAATTAATAAAATAATTAAAGTAAACAACCACAAATTAAGGAGAGTGTTCCCTCTAATCCTTATGGATTTAAGGGAATCACATAATCACTCCTTAATTCCAAATTAACTAATTATATTTATTAAAATTGAGATGTCTTCTCTAGCTTTTATAGGATTCTAGGAAGACCATAAAATTTCCTTGCAAATAATATTGGAAATAATTAATTACATTTTTGAAAAGTAAATGAAAATGAATTTAATTTGAAAAATTGCATTTGAGGTTTGAATTTAAATTTCAAATGTGCCTACGTACCCCACTGAATGGAGATCAAAATCCACGTAGTTAACTCCGCGAAGTGAAAACACCTATGTTTTTGGTGGATGTGATGGATGGAGTATTTTTTCAGACCGAAATTCTGTTTTATTAGGACCAGAGTATTTAATTGGTTGAGGGGTTAATTAAAAGGATTAATAAACCAATTTTAAGGTTAATTAAAAGCATTAATAAACCAATTTTAAGTGATGAAATGAATGGATTAATTAATTAAAATGGATGGATGAATTAAAAAAAAGATTAATTTGATTGAAAAGAGTAATTAATTAATTAATTAAAAGATTAAAAGATTAATTAATTAATTTTTGAATACAAATTTAAAAAAGAGTTTTAGTTAATTAAAAAGATTAATTAACTTCTAGTTAGGGTGAGGTAATTAATTAATTAAAAGGATTAATTAACTAATTAGAGATTGATTGGAAGGAGAAGAAAAAAGAAAAACTAATAGACCAATATTAGCTCTTGGGGTGAAGAGAAATGAAGGGAAATGAAGCCTATTTATAGGCAAAGATGGGTAAGGGATTGAAAGAGGAAAAAGACCTAAAAGGTTAGGGCCAAAAGGGGCTGAAAAGGGAAAAATGGACATTTTTTGCGTAGAAAGAGGGGACCGGCCGCCCCTTAGAATCTTATGGTAGGCCGTAGGTTGAACCTGCAGTGCGGATAGTCACTGGTGTAGCACCATAGGATTATGGTGTGGCCTTGATGCCCATTTTGAGATCTTTTGGCTTAGTTTTCAGATGTTTTGAATTATGATAAGTGCATGAATGCTTATGTTTTACCTCTTTTTTTTTATTTTTTATTTTTTATCATGATTTATGCTTAAAATTGAGTTTGATTTGTTTTTTCTAGTGTTGTTTTTAGTTCTTTTTAGGAACTTTGTGTTTTGACATGCCATGAGTTGATCAAATAAAAAATGACAGAGTTTATTGGGAAAAATGGAGCAATTTAAAGAGGAAAAAACAAAAAGGAGCTTATCCCATGCCTAAGCTCACGGGCACGAGAGTGCCTATGTGATAAGCGGAAAAGGTTACTGTGAATGTTGGAATTCAAGACGTTCCCATGCCCAAGCTTACGCCTGTGTAGCTGGGCGTGGGAGCAACTCTATTAGACTATATAAGTAATTTTTGCACAAACTTTAAGGGGATCCAAAATTCTATCACAGAGAGCGGACTTTTATGAGTGAACCTAGAGGTTTTGCAGTGGGAATCGAAGGTAAAGATCCAAGGTCCGCTAGATTTGAAGTTAGAATCAAAGATTGAAGCGAAGATTCTTAGATTATAAATCATGAATTATTTGGACTTCTCTTTATTTCCTTTGTTTTTCTTATCTAGCATGAACTAAATTGGTTTCTACCTAGATATTTGATGAACCCTAGACCCTTTTGTATGGATTGAATAGTTTTAACATCAATTAAATTATCCCTTGAGTTGTTTTATCCTTTTGATGCTTATTTGGTTAATTCTAATTGACAATAGTATCCTTGTTGATTGAATTCTTGTTTTCATATTATTGACTTGAGAAAGCTTGATATGAATAGAACACTCATTAGGATTAACGGTTGCTTGGGGCTCTAGAGATTAGCCTACAAATCGCTTTGGTATTTTGTTCCTTGTTCTTAATGCATGAATTGTTTAATTGTGTATTGAGAAGAGATTCCTTACACTTTACTTAGTGATTAGGGATTAAATTGCTCAAGAGAGGTTTTAATCTAAATTAGAGGAATGCTAATTCAATTCGATGTTTAATGTAATTGGTTTACTATTCATGGATTGTAATTAGGGGCTAAGGGGATTCAATATCTAAGTAGTCTTGATCATTACTATCTTTGCAAATTTCTCATTGTTTTCCTTGGTTTAGTTTTGTTTAGTTAAATTAGTCATTTTATTTTAATTTCTATCTCCAACTATTGATATACTAAACAATAGTCAAAGTTTGATCTAATATTTGTCATTAGCCCTCAGTGGAACGATACTTTTCTCTCATTACTGTATTACTTGATCAACCTATGCACTTGCAGCAAGGTTTAAGCATTAAGTTTTTGGCACCGTTGGGAACCCCTAAAATTGCACCCTTGGGATCTGGCTGCAGCTTGACACCTGCTAAGATTAGTGTGCTATGCAGAGTTAGTACGGTGGTTCTGCTAGCCAGTTAGTGGGTAAGGGTCAAGGGGACAGTGCCTTGTTGAAATAAATTTCCTGAATCTTTCACCTTTAGATGACCAGCACTCAATTACGAACCCATAGAATAAAATAGGGCTTAAATTGGATCAGAAAATGAACTAAAATCTACCAAAATAGTGCGAAACTGGGTCAGACTAGCTCTAGCGGGGTGGCCCCAGGTTAGGCGGCACGCTCAGCATGCTGGCAATATGGGTGGCATGCTTAGCATGCCAGTGGCATGGGCAGTATATTGGCTAGCTGGCGTGCAACTAGTGTTGCCGGACTAGCAGGCGTGCTGCCGATGCCACCACTGGCACCCAGTGCCGCCCTTTCACATGCTCTATAAATAGAGCTTCCATTTCAGCTCTATGGGACAAATTTTGAGAGGGATTTCATGATTTTTGAGGCATAAATTTACCCATATTGTTCTTCTTTTTATGCTAAAATTTTATTTAAAAAATTGACATTAAAATATGTCGTTCAAATTCTTTTCAATTTGCAATTATTACTCTGTTTTGCTAACCTTTTCTATTTAAGGTTCAACTTCAGGGTTCCCAAATCCAAGGTGGAGCTTAGATTTGGTGTTAAGGTCGCCCCGTTCATTCAAAGGTCAAGGAAAACAAAGGTATAATCCATTATCTTCTTTCCATTTCTAAGATTTTAAATTCAGATCTATAATTTTCTCTATCCTATCTTTCTTTAGGTCTAAAACAGAAAAGATCTAAAACTTATTAATTTAAAAAATTAGAATTAAATTAATAAACCAAACCAACATTTTTTCCAAAACCCCTCCTTCATAAGAAGGAAGAACTGCATGGGGTTTGATTCCTATTCAATACGATACGCAGGCTGCCATTCTGTAAGGCATCAACTTTGAAATCTTTTTTAATAACATTTTTCCCTTTCATATTTATAGTTTAAGTTTTTATTTATTTGTATATATTGGATTCTGTATGTTCATTTCTTTACCTTAGTTGGGGAATGTGTGCTTTTCCTAGTACCCATAAGGGCAAGAGGAAAGATCCTCTTTATTTCATTCATTTTGGTTTTGTAATAATTAAGTAGGATTTATTTTTGCTTATTTATTTACAACTGTCATTTCATTTAGTCATCTATAACTGTTTCAATAATCATTTTTACTCTTGTTCATGCATACACTAAAAGTACCTTTTTTTTTAAGAGTTATTTCGCAACTTTTAGTCAAAAATTTGTTTAAATACCAAAACTTGAACCCTGAGCCCTCTTTGGTTACTCGCGAATTAGTGCTTTTCCATTGGGGTAAATCAAAACATTTTTGGAGTCAATCATTTTGGGTTTTCCTTTAATTTTCCTAATTAAAATAAGTAAATTATTCCAATCGTGGAGTTTCTCCTGAAGAGCATTTCGATTCCCCTCAGCACATCAAATCGATGCTCGGGTGAGGCCTCATAGTTGGCAACTCCACTAGGGACTTCAAAATCTTTTTCAAATAAAGGACAAAGTGGATTACTTTTGGTAAAATACTAAGTTTGGCTTTGAATGCGAAATAACTCTTTTCATGCATCACTACATCAGACTCCTTGTCCAAAAACTCTAGCTTCTGAAGAAAACAAAGGATAGGTAGTAACATCGAGTGGGCAACCTACTTTAGGTTTGCTTTTCGATAGTGAAATCATCCAGCCCATGACGTATCCTCTAATCCTTTTAGAGGTGTAACGAGTATGCATGTATAATTGGACCCACGCTAGGCTTCTTGTCTCACATGTGGTTAGGTATATAACATATCTAGTGTGATGGGTTCTCTTCAAACTACTCTAACCATTTCATATAATGACTAATATAACTTTCCTTTAGGATTGTCTGCACCATAATACTAAACTTGGCATTTCATGAAACCTATTTCAATAATTCATACATATATGTATGCATAGCTTGAACCTTGTGAAGAGTCAAAAACCTATCCAAACATCTTCACACCTAAAACCCATGGTCTACCTAAACCCATGGTCAAAACCCAAAACCCATGGTCCACCTAAACCTATGGTCAAGGCCCAAAACTCATGGTTAACCTAAACCCATGGTCAAAACTCAAAACCCATGGTCTACCTAAATATATGGTGGAAACCCAAAACCTATGATCCACCTAAACATATGGTCGAAACCCAAAACTCATGGTCTGCCTAAACCCATGTCAAATGTATGGTAAAAATAAACCCATCTATGGTACCCTTATCCTTATCCATAATCCTTCTTCAAGCTAAACACTGACCTGGCTTCCATCTTTCACAATCCTTATCTAAGCTAAACACTGACCTAGCTTTCATCTTCCTTATCCAAGCTAAACACCAACGTAGCTTTTACAATTGTTATCTAAGCTAAACATTGACCTAACTTTCATCTTTCATAGTCCTTACCCAAACTAAACACTAAGCTAGCTTTCATATTTCATAATTCATACCTAAGCTAAACATTGATTTTGCTTTATCCTCAACGATCCTTACCAAGGCTAAAGATTGACCTAGCTTCATTCTTATCCATAGTCCTAACCCAAGCTAAATGTTGACTTGGCTTTATCTTTTATAGTAATATCCAAACCTATGCTTCTATCTAAGCCCATGGTCCAGTCCACCATTGTCCAACTATCACCAAACCCATAGTCCACCCAACCTCCAAATTCATGGTACATCCATAACCCAATTGCAAAAAAAACTAATGGTCGCTTAATCCTTAAGCCCATACTAAACCATCCATGAATTGCAAATCCAATTACTTGAGGATAAACTCCAACCTATCCTTCCTAACTAAACTTTGTCTCCTCAAAGCTAAAGTCTGACCTAGCCATCCAAAGCTAAAATCTGACCTAGCTACTCAAAGCTAAAATTCGACCTAGCCATCCAAACCTAAAACCTGACCTAGCCTCTCAAAGCTAAAATCTGACCTAGCCATCCAAAGCTAAAATATTTTTAGAGTAAATCATTTTTGGTTTTCTTTTAATTTTTCCAATTGAAATAAGTAAATTGAAGTGGCGAATCCTTTTTATAGATAACAAATTGCAAACCCAATTTTCTGAACTTATAACGAGTTCTAATCATGGAGTTTCTCCTGAAGAGCACTTTGATTCCCCTCAGCAGATCAGATTGGTGCTTGGGCGAGGCCTCATAGCTGGCAACTCCACTAGGAACTTTAAAATCTTTTTCAAATAAAAGAAAAAGTGGATTACTTTTGGTAAAATACCAAGTTTGGCTTTAAATGTGAAATAAATCTTTTTATGCATCACTACATCGAACTCCTTGTCTAAAAACCCTAGCTTCTTAGGAAAATAAAAGATAAAAAGTAACATCGAGTGGGAAACCTTCCTTAGCTCTGCTTGCCAATAGTGAAATCATCTAGCCCACGATGTATCCTCTAATTCTTTTAGAGGTGTAACCAGTACGCACATACCATTGGACCCACGCAAGGCTCCTTGTCTCACATATGGTTAGGTATATCGCATCTCCAGTATGATGGGTTCCCTTTAAACCAATCTAACCATTTCATGTAATGACTCATAGAACTTTACTTTAGGATTCTATGCACCATAATACTAAACTTGGTATTTCATGAAACCTTTTTCAATCATTCATGCATACATGCATGCATAGCTTGAACCTTATGAAGAGTCAAAAACCTATCCAAACATCTTCACACCAAAACCTATGGTTTACCTAAACCCACGGTCAAAACCCAAAACCTATGGTCCACCTAAACCCATGGTCAAGGCCTAAAACTCATGGTTGACCTAAACCCATGGTCTAAACCCAAAACCTATGGTTTACCTAAACATATGGTCGAAACATAAAACCTATGATCCATCTACACATATGGTCGAAATCCAAGACTCATGGTTTGCTTAAACCCATGTCAAATGCATGGTAAAAATAAACCTATCTATGGTATCCTCATCCTTATCCAGAATCCTTATTCAAGCTAAATACCGACCTAGCTTCCATCTTTCACAATCCTTATCTAAGCTAAACACTGACCTAGTTTTTATCTTCCTTACCTAAGCTAAACACCAACCTGGCTTTTATAATTATTATCTAAGCTAAACACTGACCTAACTTTCATCATTCATAGTCCTTACCTAAGCTAAACACTAACCTTGCTTTCATATTTCATAATTCATACCCAAGCTAAACACTGATCTAGCTTTATCCTCAACGATCCTTACTAAAACTAAACACTGACCTAGCTTCATTCTTATCCATAGTCCTAATCCAAGCTAAATGCTAACTTGGCTTCATCTTTTATAGTAATATCCAAACCCATGCTTCTTTCTAAGCCCATGGTCCAGTCCACCATTGTCCAACTATCACCAAACCCATAGTCCACCTAACCTCTAATTTCATGGTACATCCCTAACCCAATTGCAAAAAAACTGATGGTTGCTTAATCCTTAAGCCCATACTAAACCATGCATGAATTGCAAATCCAATTACTTGAGGATAAACTCTAACCTAGCCTTCCTAACTAAACTTTTGCTCCTCAAAGCTAAAATCTAACCTAGCCATCCAAAACTAAAATCTGACCTAGCTACTCAAAGCTAAAATCTGACCTAGCCATCCAAAGCTAAAATCTAACTTAGTTACTCGAAGCTAACATCCAACCTAGCCATCCAAAGCTAAAATATTTTTAGAGTCAATCATTTTGGGTTTTCCTTTAATTTTTCCAATTGAAATAAGTAAATTAAAGTGGTGACTCCCTTTTACAGATAACACATTGCAAACCCAATTTTCTAAACTTATAGTGAGTTCCAATCATGGAGTTTCTCCCAAAGAGCATTTCGATTCCCCTTAGCGGATCGGACCTGTGCTTGGGCGAGGCCTCACAGTTGGCGACTTCACTTGGGACTTCAAAATCTTTTTTAACTAAAAGATAAAGTGGATTACTTTTGGTAAAATACCAAGTTTGGCTTTAAATGCGAAATAAATCTTTTTATGCATTACTACATTGGACTCCTTGTCCAAAAACCCTAGCTTTTTAGGAAAACAAAGGATATAAAGTAACATCGAGTGGGCAACCTTCCTTAGGTCTGCCTGTTGATAGTGAAATCATCTAGCCCATGACGTATCCTCTAATCCTTTAGAGGTGTAATGAGTATGCATATACCATTGGACCCATGCGAGGCTCCTTGTCTCACATATGGCTAGGTATATCGCACCTCCATTGTGATGGGTTCTCTTCAAACCACTCTAACCATTTCATATAATGACTTATAGAACTTTCTTTTAGGATTGTATGCACTATAATACTAAACTTGGTATTTCATGAAACATTTTTCAATCATTCATGCATACAAGCATGCATAACTTGAACCTTGTGAAGAGTCAAAAACCTATCCAAACATCTTCACACCAAAACCCATGGTCTACCTAAACCCATGGTCAAAACATAAAACCTATAGTCCACCTAAACCCATGGTCAAGGCTTAAAACTCATGGTTGACCTAAACCCATGGTCAAAACCCAAAACCTATGGTCTACCTAAACATATGGTTGAAACCCAAAACCTACGATCCATCTAAACATATGGTCGAAACCTAAAACTCATGGTTTGCCTAAACCCATGTCAAATGTATGGTAAAAATATACCCATCGATGGTACCCTCATCCTTATCCACAATCCTTTTCAAGCTAAACATTGAACTAGCTTCGATCTTTCACAATCCTTATCCAAGTTAAACACTGACCTAGCTTTCATCATCCTTACCCAAGTTAAACACCATCCTAGCTTTTACAATTGTTATCTAAGTTAAACACTGACCTAACTTTCATCTTTCATAGTCCTCACCCAAGCTAAACACTAACCTAGCTTTCATATTTCATAATTCATACCCAAGCTAAACACTGATCTAGCTTTATCCTCAATGATCCTTACCGAAGCTAAACACTATCCTAGCTTCATTCTTGTACATATTCCTTACCCAAGCTAAATGCTGACTTGGCTTCATCTTTTACAGTACTATCCAAACCCATTCTTCTATATAAGGCCATGGTCCACTCCACCATTATCCAACTATCACCAAACCTATAGTCCACCCAACTTTTAAATTCTTAGTACATCCATAGCCCAATCGCAAAAAGACCGATGGTCCCTCCATCCTTAAGCCCATATTAAACCATCCATGAATTGCAAATCCAATTACTTGCGGATATACTCTAACTTAGCCTTCCTAACTAAACTTTGGCTCCTCAATGCTAAATCTAACCTAGCCATCCAAAGCTAAAATCTGACCTAGCTACACAAAGCTAAAATTCTACCTAGCTATCAAAAGCTAAAATTTGACCTAGCTACTCAAAGCTAAAATCCAACCTAGCCATCCAAAGCTAAAATATTTTCAGAGTCAATCATTTTGGGTTTTCCTTTAATTTTTCCAATTGAAATAAGTAAATTGAAGTGGAGACTCCCTTTTATAGATAACAGGTTGCAAAGAGTTCCAATCATAGAGTTTCTCCCGGAGAGCATTTCGATTCCCCTCACCGGATCGGACTGGTGCTTGGGTGAGGCCTCACAGCTGGCGACTCCACTGGGGACTTAAAAACCTTTTTCAAATAAAAGATAAAGTGGATTACTTTTGGTAAAATACCAAGTTTAGCTTTAAATGCGAAATAAATCTTTTCATGCATCACTACATCGGACTTTTTGTCCAAAAACCATCGCTTCTTAGGAAAGCAAAAGATAGAAAGTAACATTGAGTGGGCAACCTTCCTTAGGTCTGCTTGCCGATAGTGAAATCATCCGGCCTATAATGTATTCTCTAATTCTTTTAGAGGTTTAACTAGTACGCATATACCATTGGACCCACACAAGGCTCCTTGTCTCTCATATGGTTAGGTATATTGCATCTTTAGTGTGATGGGTTCACTTCAAACCACTCTAACCATTTCATGTAATGACTTATAGAACTTTCCTTTAGGATTTAATGAGCCATAATTGGTATTTCATGAAACCTTTTTCAATCATTCATGCATACATGCATACATAGCTTGAACCTTGTGAAGAGTCAAACACCTATCTAAACATCTTCACACCCAAAACCCATGGTCTACCTAAACCTATGGTTAAGACCTAAAACCTATGGTCCACCTAAACCCATAGTCATGGCCCAAAACTCATGGTTCACCTAAACCCTTAGTCAAAACTTGAAACTCGTGGTCCACCTAAACATATGGTTGAAACCCAAAACCCATGATCCACCTAAACATATGGCCGAAACCTAAAACTTATGGTTCACCTAAACCCATGTCAAATGCATAGTAAAAATAAACCCATCTATGGTATCCTCATCCTTATCCATAATCCTTATTCAAGCTAAATAATTACCTAGCTTCCATCTTTCATAATCCTTATCCAAGCTAAATATTGACCTAGCTTTCATCTTTCTTACCCAAGCTAAACACCGACCTAGGTTTTACAATTCTTATCCAAGCTGAACACTGACCTAACTTTCATCTTTCATAGTCCTTACCTAAGATAAACACTAACCTAGCTTCATCTTTCATAATTCATACCCAACCTAAATACTGATCTAGCTTTATCCTTAATGATCCTTACCAAAGCTAAATACTAACCTAGCTTCATTCTTATCCATAGTCCTTTACCAAGATAAATGCTGACTTGGCTTCATCTTTTGTAATACTATCCAAACCTATGCTTCTATGTAAGCCCATGGTCGAGTCCACCATTGTCTAATTATTACCAAACCTATGGTCTACCCAACCTCCAAATTCATTGTACATCCATAACCCAATCGCAAGAAAAAAACCCAAGTTCCCTCCATCCTTAAGGCCATACTAAACCATCCATGAATTGCAAATCCAATTACTTTATTGTAAACTCTAACCTAGCCTTCCTAACTAAACTTTGGTTCCTCTAAGCTAAAATCTGACCTAGCCATGTGAAGGTAAAATCTAACCTAGCCACTTAAAGCTAACATCCAACCTAGCCACTTTCATCTTTTGTAGTACTATCCAAACCCATGCTTCTATGTAAACCTATGGTCAAGTCCACCATTCTCAAATTATCACCAAACCCATGGTCTACCCAACCTCCAAATTCATTGTACATCCATAATCCAATCGCAAGAAAAAAACCCATGGTCCCTCCATCCTTAAGGCCATACTAAATCATCCATGAATTGCAAATCCAATTACTTTATTGGAAACTCTAACCTAGCCTTACTAACTAAACTTTGGTTCCTCAAAGCTAAAATTTGACCTAGCCATCCAAAGCTAAAATCTGACCTAGCCACTTAAAGCTAACATCCAACCTAGCCACTTAAAGTGAAATCCTTATTCAAGCTAAAATCTAACTAGCTCCTCTAGCTAAATACCTACTTAGCTAACATCATACACCTCTATCCTCATCTTTACCCATACATTGTGAACCTAACCACAAGACACCATCATCCATTGTCATCAAACTTGAAGTCTTTGGTTCATCATATCTCACAATAACTTTTTTTTCTAAAGCAGTTCCTTTTCCCTTTCAAAGGTTGCCAAGATGTCTACTAGATTTGACAAAGATGTCATGGATAAGATTCTAGCCAAACTATTACAGCAATAATAAGAGACGTTCAAGAGACAAGCGGCCCAAATTCAAGCCCTATTGTAGGCCCAAAGGGAGGCCATACTAAATGATGTAAGACATGCTAAATTAGGCTAGCATAAATCAAATCCCAAATCCTACTCTCCAGAATCCACTCAACCTAGACTAAAATTTAGCATCAGTTTAAGCCCATGCTTCTACTTCCTCTACCAAGCTAACCTCTCCATCACTTCCCTCACCTAATATCCTTCAAACAAACACTCTCTCCTATTTAGCACCTACTAAAAAACCACAAATCACCTCATTTCCTCTAGATCCTTCCCAAGGGAAGGAAACCATATGTAATCCTAGGCTTGAGATCTTCCTACTCAAACTAGAAGCAATGGAAAGATTGGTAAAATGTCTAGAGAAGAGGGAAAGTATGGTTGATACAAGTTAATGAAGCCTTTTCCCCAATGCTCGGTTACCGCCAATTTTCAAGATGCCAAATTTGGATAGATTTAATGGTACTACTACCCTAAGATCCATTTTAAAATGTACGTGGGGGCAATGCATCCCTTTGGTATCAACAACGAGCTCTTTACTCAACTCTTTTAGTAAACCCTTACTAATGTGGACATTATAAGAAGGGATTCTGAAACCATAAAGCAACTTCTAGATGAGTCTTTCTCCATGTACCTTATTAGGTGGAGGACTAAAGCTGCTTAAATGGTAAATAGGCCAACTGAGCAAGAACAAGTAGATATTATTGTTAAGAATCTACTCCCGACCTATTAAGCCCACTTGTTAACACAATACATACCCACCCTCAGAGCTTTGATTGCAACTGCATTAAAAGTTAAAGATTGCATCTAAAGTACATCATTTCAAGCTGAATTCCCCACCATAAACTTGAACAGTGATGAGGAATCTAGATCTGACTCGAGCCTACCTTACCTCATCTCCAAAAGGCATGTCATAGAGTAGTTCAAGTTTAGCTAATCTGACTTGTCTGAGATTGAATTCCAAGTCTAAACTTGAGTCCAAGTCCAAATCTGAGTCAGAGTCTGTCGTCTTATTTTTTCTGTATTCTCGTCAACCATAGCGATTCTTTTTTTATTATCTAGTAATAAAGTTCCCTTTATAGCAATGCATATATATTTTCTTTTCATTATTTATGCATTATTTTTCTTATCTTCCTTGTTTGGTCCGATATGGATGAGCATTAAAAAAAAAGAAAAAGAAAAAAAAAAAGAAAAAGAAAATGAAGAAAAGAGGGGTAAAGATTAAATCTGCCACAATTAGCATATATCAGAATTTAAGGTGTGCTCATTCTCTCAAATCAACAATTACTTTACCAACTCCTAATAAAAAAAGATCAAGATAGTTGAAGCACAAAGAGTAAGTAAATGTAATTACCTATTGCACTGGGTAATCAAATGATGCACCTCAACAAGGGGCAACAAGTTCAGAGAAGACCTTTGTCAATCCTAGAATTCAAAGGATAGAGCCTCTCAACATAAAGAAAAACAACAAATCATGGTGGAATTTTTTCTCCCAAATTTCATTAATACAAGCTTATTAAGGTGAAAACCCAAAAGACCAGCTTAGGCAAAAGTTAGAGCTGAGAGAGAGAGAGAGAGAGCTCATCCAAGTCATCTTCTCTCATGTCTAAAGTTGTCAAATCATCTTTAATCAAACTCATCTTGTCTTATGTCTCCAAAGTCATCCTTCCTCATTAGAGGTTCATTCTCTAAGGATATATAATCTTCTACTCCCTTATCCTATAATGAGGGTAGTCTTTTTAGGTCATTATCTATTGTCAACCTGTCTTGTCACTTAGCTCAAAGAGCTAAGGCACAATCCCTCACATTTCCCACTTTCACATTCTTCTCTCTCATTTGGGAACATGGTCCCTAAGTTGTCTTCTTCCACTAGCCCTTTAGCCATTCCTAAGGCAATTTATTTTAGCCAGTGCAATCATTTACATCAAGTTAAACTAATTAAGTGTCACTCCAAAGGTCCCTTCAATCTCAAACAATAAGAAAAGCTTGACTTGCTCTTTTACTTGATTTATGCTACAAAAAGCAACCATACAACCTCCATAATTCTTTTTAGAAGTTTCAACCAACCTTCAAACCATTCTCGAACTTCCCCATCCCAAGCCTCATTGGCAAATCATACCATCTCTTCAAAGCTTAAACACCGTACCACCCTTTCCTTGGCAAAATCTCATCATGGGTAGAACAAAAAATTCCAAGTCTCTTAAGACTTATCATCTTTGAATCTAGTTTCCTTAGCAAAACCATAAGTTGAGGCATATCTCCCAAAGCCTATCGTCCTCAAGTTGATTAAGAAGGACTCAAACCAGTTAAGGCTCATCTCATTCCTCTTTGGCAAACATCTTATGATCCTTGAAAGATTAAGCCTCATTGGTAAACATCTCATGATACTTGAAAGATTAAGCCTCATTAGCAAAACACATAATCCCTGAGATCCTTAAAGCCTACAAACCATTCTAATGCAACCATGTCAAAGGGTAAACTCCTATCTATAAGCCTACGCTATCCTTGTGACCAAAACTTGTAGCACTATACTTAAGCCAAAGCCAACCATCCAAAGCACCCTTGTAGAAAACTATCATCAAGAAGCCCAAATCCCAAAAGCCTTCATCAAGAAGCCCAAATCCAAAAAGCCTTCACTATGAAGCCCAAAACTAAAAGTCTTCACCATGAAGCCCACTCTTAAAAAGCCTTTACCATGAAGTCCACTCCCAAAAGGCCTTCACTTACGAAGCCCATGATCTCTTCTAAGGAAAAATCTAAATGAGCCTTCCAAATTGATTGCCTAGCTTAACCTTTTCCTCTAAGCCAAGATTAGCATCCCAGGACTAGCATCATAGCCTGATATCTCTGATATAGTCTCAAGGCAAAATCTAACCAACCCTTTCGAATAAACTCACCAAAAGGCCATAACTTGACCAAGCCTTTAATTTGATCCTTACAAAGCCAAACTAGACTGGGCTTTCAAATGACCCTAGTTAAGGCCAAACCTGACTTAGCCTTTAAAGATGATCTCCCTTAAAGCTAAACTAGAAGGCCATAACTGACTAAGCCAATTGCTAGACCTGACCAAAGACACTCGTATGAACTTCTTTGGAGACAAGCCCGACAAATTGACCTTCCCTAAAACTTGACCTAGCCTTTTGGCTTAATCATCTCCAAGGACTTGACCCTTGATCAAGCTTTCCAATTCAGCCTTAAACCAAAACATCCCCCTAGGCTGAACCCACCTAAGCCTAGCCTGACCTTTTCCAGCCATTCTTGGCTTAGCTTCCCAAAGTGATTTCTTCCTAGGCTGAATTGATAACAAGTGACCAAGCAGCCTCATACCTAATATGACCTTATGCTAGCTGTTCAATTCAATTCCAAATCAAAAGGCCATGCTTGACTAAGCCTTTCAAGCTAATTAGCTTGATCTCTTCCTCCTCCAAGGTTGAACCAATAGCCTTTAATCGACCCTTCAACTAGCCTCATACCTGGTCCAACCATCCCTAAGTTGGTCTATCCAAACAAAATAGCCAAACCATTTTATCATTTTAAAGTGGGGACATTTTCCCCCAAACATTCACTGTCACATCCCAACCTTAGAGATATGACGGTCCTAGAACATGGGGAGACATAAGGTCGCCCACGCTCGTAGAACCCACTTACATGTAAACCAATCATGCCTAGGATCTTACCAAACCTCTTACATTAACTCATTTAAAACATTTAGATGAATACCATAAATTTGCAGAAGACTAAAATAAATCATTACACATAAAATCCATAAGGGAAAAATAATATGTATCAATAAGTATCAATCAACATTCCCGGAGTATCTAATGACAATACTTCATAAAAATTGTATTATTAATAACTTGGACAAGAATTCCCCAAGTGAAATAGAATGCTTGAGCCATCACCTTGCCTCCTTATATTTGCTTATCTGGAACCACACAAGGAAAAATGGGTGAGATAGATGATCTCAATGAGTAAACAAAAAGGCACATACATTATCACATATTCCTTTGAAAAGGAAACACATAGCTTATACACTTAGTTCATGACTTATAATTCATGAATCAGGTTGCAATTTAGCAAGGGTTTAAATTGGCAAGTTTGCAGAAATCACACTTATCACTTATAAAGAGTGAAGGCTATTCCTCTATCACTCGAACATATTGAGGAGAGGTGGCCTTATACCAAATTCCAACTCTTATCACTTATAAGGCATGAAGCTGATCAAGCTCCATGGCTAGAACCACCCCTTCTAGCTAAGGTGGATACACTACCCTTATCCATCGGGTTAAGACCATGTGCACAGGTTTTGATGATTACCTGCATCAGCACGAGGATTCTATATAAAGGGTAAAAGGTACCATAGCTAGAGCTAATGGTAAACACAATTAACAATATCACATAAGGCAACAATAACATGTATTTCAATAACAATAGTGGTTTAGCTTTCAAACAATGATACAATGATAGTGTAGTTCTAGAAAGAATACAAGTTAGGGTGTTAATGATAAGAAGTTCTCAAAGGATAAACAAACTGGTTTTGGAACAAATGTCCTTTGGCAACCCAAGCTTGAAAAAAAAATCATATAATAATATTTAAAATGGAAAGAACTTGGGTTTTAAGGATCACAAAGGCTCACATAGCATGTTTTCACGCATTTATAACATAACAAAATGTTACTTGCACTTATAACATGAACATAGTGTTTACTCACCTTGGGGTTCCTTTGCTCCTAGTGCATGTAGTCCCTTTCGCACTTCTAAAGCTCCTCAAACAGTAACATAATATTTGATTTAATACTTAGTATTTATTTACTCATGATGCTCCTATCCCATAACTATCCATGCACATATAGCATACACATTAGAGTTCACATATTTGATTCAGTAGGCCGAATGCATCACCAAGGTAGCAACTAGATTCTTCTTCTTTTCGCACTTTCCGTCTATTTCAGAAATATGTAAAAACATGGTTTGAATCAAGATTTTTCATGTAAAAGCAACAAAAATCATCTTAGAACTTAAATTCATAAGAATCAGCCACTCTTGGTGTTATTTATACACAAAAATTCAACTTTTGAATTATAGAGCACAAAACCATGAGTTTTCTTATTTTCGGTATTTTCCGGTCATTTTAGAAATATGTAAACAGGTCATTTGAACTATTATTTTTCATTCAATCATAGAAAATATCAGTTTAGAAAACATCCCTCCATGATTCGGCAGCCATAGATAGGGTTCATACAAAAAAATTTCCAAGTTTAAAGGCTTAGGTGAAAAATCATGAGTTTTCGCACTTTCCGTGCATTTCGTTCATTTCAGCGATAAACAGACACATGATTTAGATCATTATTTTTCATCTAAACAAAACAAATATCATATTAGAGTACCTATTCATACAAATCGGCAGCCATATGTCCATTCAAGAATAAAATTTTCAAACTTCCAAGTTCTAACACGAAAACCTTGAACTCCTTTGTTTTTTGAAACTTTTCGGTCATCACAGAAATATGCAGAAATATTATTTAATCCAATATTTTCCATCAAAACAAATCAAAAATCAGTTTAGAACACAACCATGCACAAATCACCCCCCCCTTATGATGTTTATGCATAAAAATTGTGATTTTAAGTTATATAATTCACCTTTGGAGAAATCTCACGGAAAGAATCGTGTTTTCGGTAAAAAATAGATTTTCTCTCCCAAAAACTCACCCAAACAGAATTAAATCTATAAAAATCAGTAATCAACCAGTTCAAAATAATTTTCCCATAGTTTATTTCATAGAAATCAGTTTAGAAATCGAATGAAAAGAAAAACTTACGATTACGGTCAAGAAATCGCGAAATGGAAAGGTGTTTTCCTAATTTTAGTAAAGAGAAATATTTTGAGAGAATTTTTTTCCAAGATACAAAAAGAATAAGAGAATGGCTGCTGGAACCTTGGTTTGGCCAAAATTTAGATTATATATTAGGGTTTGGATGAAATATCCACTAATACCCTTAATAAACTAAGTTAGGAGGATTTTGGTATAGTAGGCTTTTGGGTATTTGGGCTTTTTCTTTAAATTTTTGGGCTGAATGGAATTAAAATAAAAAGAATATTTTTCTTATTATTTTTGTAACATTTCCCCCAAAAATTTTTATTTTAAAATATTTTAAAAATACTCATAAAATTATTTTATGCTTAAAAATTATCTTATGCATGAAAATTCATTTTATTTAAAAGAAATTCATTTATGCAAATGCACTTCATGTAAATCATTTATTTCACAATAATAACTCATTTAATGCATATTGAAATTAATCTAATATGCCACATACTCATCAATCACTTAAATCACAAATTTCCACACAAGCACACACTTAACCTGAATAGTGCTAAATCAAACAAATTTTCACGAAAATTCCTAGGGTGGTTGTGGGTTGTTACATTCTCCCCCCTTTAAAAGAAATTCATCCTCGAATTTAAACCCTTACCTAGTTTCTCTTGAAAAGCTGAGGATGCTTCTGTTGCATCTCTTCCTCTGCTTCCCAAGTGCACTCATCTATCCCATGATTTCGCCACTGAACCTTAATCATGGGTATCTCCTTATTTCTTAGCTTCTTTACTTATTGATCCATTATAGCTATCGGTGACTCCTCATAGGATAGTTGTTCATCTAACGTAATGTCTAGAGGTAAAAGAACATGCGATGGATCTGATCCTACTTCCTTAGCATTGAGATGTGGAACACTGGGTGCACTTGCACCAAAGTTGGAGGCAGGGCAAGTCTATAAGATACTTCTCCAACCTTATATAGGATTTTGAAAGGACCAATGAAATGAGGTGATAATTTCCCTTTCTTGCCAAATCTCATAACTCCTTTCATTGGCAAGACCTTTAAGAATACGTGATCTTCCACGGCGAATTGGATTTCCTTTCGTTTAGGGTCCGCGTAACTCTTTTGCTGACTGAACGCCATCTTCAGCCGATCTTGAATTAATGGTACTTTCTTGGTAGTCTCCTTAAGCAATTCGAGCATTTCTACATGCTTGTCTCTAGGTTTAATCCAACAAATCAGAGAACAACATCTTCTCCCATACAATGCTTCGTATGGTGCCATGCCAATGGATGAATGATAGCTATTGTTGTAGGCGAATTCAATCAAGGGTAAATACTTATCCCAGCTATCGCCAAAGTCCAAGACACACATCCTTAGCATATCATTAAGTGTTTGAATTGTTCTTTCAGATTGGCCATCCGTTGAAGGGTGAAACGCCGTACTAAAATCTAGTTGTGTTCCTAATGCTTCTTGCAACTTCTGCTAGAATCTTGTGGTGAATTTAGTTCCTTGATCTGAGATGATAGAAATTGGCACTCCATATAGTTTCACGATCTCATCTACATACAACTGTGCATACTAAGTTGCAGAATATATGGTCTTAACTCCTAGAAAATGGGCAGACTTTGTCAATCTATCCGCTATGACCCATATAGAATCATATCCTTTGGAGGTTCTAGGCAAACCAACAATGAAGTCCATAATGATGCATTCCCATTTCCATTCAGGTAGTCAAATCTCTTGTAATAATCTTGAGGGTCACTAATGTTCATACTTGACTTGCTGGCAGGTCAGGCAGGATGCTACAAACTTAGCCACATCTTTCTTCAAGCTAGGTCACTAATAATTAGCTTTCACATCATGATACATCTTAGTAGTTCCAGGATGAGCACCATAAGGTGTCTGATGTGCCTCCTTCAATATCCTTTCCTTTAATCCATCCACATCAGGCACACATACTCTATTCTTGCACTTTAAAATTCCATTGACTACCTCAAACTCAGAGTTCTTTCCTTCTCTCATCTCATCCTTCAACTTCACCAAGTATGGGTCCCTATCTTGTGAATCCCTTATTTCTTCCATTAACTTAGATCTTACTTGAAAATGAGCCAATAAAACTCTTGATCCTCTAACCTCCAATTTCAATCCTTGATTAAATAATTCCTTTAGTTCCTTCGCGATCGGCCTCTTTCTCACATCCACATGGGTTAGGCTTCCCATCGACTTTCGACTTAAGGCATCTGCCACTACATTCACCTTCCCGAGATGGTAGAGAATTTGACAGTCATAATCCTTCAATAGTTCAATCCATCTCCTTTGTCTTAGATTGAGGTCTCTTTAGCTCAAGATGTACTGAAGACTCTTATGATCCGTGTAGATCTCACACTTCATCCCATATATGTAATGTCTCTAGATCTTTAGAGCGAACACTACTGTATCTAATTCTAAATCATGAGTAGGGTAATTCACTTCATTTCTATTTAGTTGTTGTGATGCATAGGCGATGACTTTACCATTTTGCATCAAAACACACCTAAGTCTTACTCTCAAAGCGTCACAATAGATAGTGAAACCTTCTTCTCCTTCTGGTAATGTCAAAACTGGAGCCGATACCAAACACTCCTTGAGCTTTTGAAAACTCTTTTCACATGACTCTTCCTAATTAAACTTAACTTGCTTTCTTGTCAACTTGGTTAATGGAGCTGCTATCTTAGAAAAGTCCTGTACGAATCTACGATAATATCCTGCCATGCCCAAGAAACTTTGTACTTCTGAAATTGTTATGGGCCTTGGCCAATTTGCTACCGCTTCAACTTTCTTAGGATCAACTTGAATCCTTTCCTTACTTACTACATGTCCAAGAAAGTTGACAGACTCCATCCAAAACTCACACTTGGATAACTTAGTGTAGAGTTGGTGCTCACGTAACGTTTGAAGCATGAACCTCAGATGTTCTTCATGTTCTTCTTTAGTCTTTGAGTAAATCAGGATGTCGTCAATGAACACAATCATGAATTTGTTAAGGAGTGGCTTGAATACTCGATTCATCAAGTCCATAAAAGCAGCAGGAGCATTCATCAAACCGAATGGTAAAATCGTGAACTCGTAGTGTCCATATCTAGTACGGAAGGCAGTCTTGCAGATATCTTCTCCTCAGATCTTTGGTTGATGATAGCCAGACCTTAAGTCAATTTTGGAGAAGTGATGAGCTCCTTGCAGTTGATCAAAAAGATCATCGATCCTCAGCAATGGGTATCTATTCTTCATAGTGACTTTATTAAGTTGACGATTGTTGATGCACATTCTGAATGAGCCATCTTTCTTCTTTATGAACAACACTAGAGTGCCCCATGGCGAACTGCTTGGTCGAATGAAGCCCTTATCAAGTAGATCATGCAATTGCGTCTTTAACTCCTTCAGCTCCATTGGTGCCATATGATATGGCGGTATCAATATCAGTTACGTACTAGGTAGCAGTTCGATGTTGAACTCAATCTCACGATCAGGGGGTAGTATGGGTAAATCTTCTGGAAAGACATCCATGAACTCGTCCACTACTAGAATGCTCTCATCTCAAATGGCAGCTTCTTTGCTAGTGTCGATTACGTGGGCTAGATATGCTTGGCATCCTTTCCTTAGCATCCGTCTCGCTCCTAAGGCCGATATCAAATTCAGAGGATTCTCATTCCTATCTCTTTGGTATAAAAATTCCTTCCCATCTCTAGTTCGAAACTCAACAAGTTTCTTTCTACAATCGATACAAGCTCCATGCTCATACAACTAATCCATCCTTAATATCACATCAAATTCTAGTACGTCCAATTTTAGCAACACTACCGAAAGTGTTTTTCCATTAATGTCTACATCGCAGCCCTTATACTCATACTTTTCTTCCATCTCTTCCCCTAAAGGAGTTGCTATTACTAATGGTTCACTCATCAATTCCTTATCTATACCCAAGTACTTAGTAAAACAAGGCGACACAAAAGAATGGGTAGCACTAGAATCAATTAAACATTTTATGCTAGAACTTTGGATACGGATGATACATGTGATGGTGGTGTGTGAATCGTGAGCCTCTTGCAGATTTAACGTGAAGACTCGACCCTTGCATTCCTAACCGTTGTTCCCTTGTCCTTGCATTTGGAATGGCTTAGATTGTGATCGAACTGTGGTCCCATTCCCTCGTCAGGTAGCCATTTCCTCTCTCTCTGAGCAGGTGTCACTATCGCAGGTGGCGTAACTCCATTCTTTTCTTGAGTTAGTGGTGCTTCTCGCCTTTGAGCTCATAGCTCATCCAGTTCCTTGTGCAAATCTCTCATTTCTTCGCGTATGGTGTGCACTTCTTGCGAAGATGCTTACTCACTAGAGCCCATAGTCGGTGCCCTCGAGTTAGATCTTTCTCTTGACCATATAGGTGCAGAGGTAGCATTCAAAATGGTGTCCAATATAACATCATCATTAGCCCTAACAGATTAGGCAACTATGCGAACCTTCTTCTTGGGAGGCATTCTGTCTATCATAATAAGGGAATTTAGTACTAATCCCCTATCCTAACCCATTTAATCTCCCCCTTATCCTAGCACACATTATCATGAATTTACCATATCACATCACTAAGCACATGTCATGTATGAATTGCATATCACATGGTTTTGCATATATCACATACCATAATCATGTAGCATATATCTCATAATATCACACCGTATCATAATAATGAAGGAAATCATCTCATACTAGGTAGCTAGGCAATCAAGGAAAATCATTCATATCATATAAAGTGCTATGTTGTTATATTGATCATCATATCTACTGGGCCTAGTTCTCGTGTCCCCCTTTAGAGCAATCAAGAGCGACATGGCCACTGCTGCCACATCGATAGCAAAGAAGATCTCTATCTTGGTGGCAATTAATTGAAGATGCGAACCTCATTGGCAAGCAATCTCCTCTATGCTCAACAATCCCTTATCTAAGTTGCTCCATATCCTCTCTTAATGTATGAATCATGACCTTAAGACATCGGTTTTTCTCCTTCAAGTATGAATAGTTATCCTCTAATTTTTGAACCTTACTATATACCTAATCAGGATCTAAGCGCTCCTCGGGGTCCTCCTCTTTGTCAGGGGTCTTCTATTTCATGGGGTGAACTTTCTCGAGCATCTCTAGCCAAGTCCTCTTACAGGTCACACGGGGTGCTCTGGGTCACAGTCCTCGAGCAGGCATAATCTTCTTGGTCATCTATCAGAAGAATCGTAAGACAGGCAAACAATAACAAGGATTACTAAAATCTACTAGGATTTCGTAGAACTATGCTAGCGACAGACTGTAAGTGAAATGACAGGAAAATTCCTATGCTTCAGGATTTTACTTAAGTAACTCATATAAAATAAGCCTAAACTAGACTTTTAAAACCAGGCTCTGATACCACCTTTGTCACATCCCAACCTTAGAGATATCACGGTCCTAGAACATGGGTAGACATAAGGTCATCCACGCCCGTAGAACCCACTTACATATAAACAAATCATGCCTAGGATCTTACCAAACCTCTTACATTATTACCAAACCTCTTACATTAACTCATTTAAAATATTTAGATGAATACCATAAATTTGCGGAAGACTAAAATAAATCATTACATATAAAATCCATAAGGGAAAAATAATATGTATCAATAAGTATCAATCAACATTGCCGGAGCATCTAATGACAAGACTTCATAAAAATTGTATTATTAATAACTTGGACAAGGAATTCCCCAAGTGAAGTAGAATGCTTAAGCCATCACCTTGCCTCCTCACATTTGCTCACCTAGAACCACACAAGGAAAAAGGGGTAAGATAGATGATCTCAATGAGTAAACGAAAAGGCACATACATTATCACATATTCCTTTGAAAAGGAAACACATAGCTTATACACTTAGTTCATGACTTATAATTCATGAATCAGGTTGCAATTTAGCAAGGGTTCAAATTGGCAAGTTTGCAGAAATCACACTTATCACTTATAAAGAGTGAAGGCTATTGCTCTATCATTCGAACACATTGAGGAGAGGTGGCCTTATACCAAATTCCAACCCCTATCACTTATAAGGCATGAAGCTGATTAGGCTCCATGGCTAGAACCACCCCTTCTAGCTGAGGTGGATACACTACCCCTATCCATCGGGTTAAGACCATATGCACAAGTTCCGATGATTACCCATATCAGCACGAGGATTCTGCATAAAATAACTAAAGTTAATGGTAAACACAATTAACAATATCACATAAGGCAACAATAACATGTATTTCAATAACAATAGTGGTTTAGCTTTCAAACAATGATACAATGATAGTGTAGTTCCAGAAAGAATACAAGTTAGGGTGTTAATGACAAGTTCTCAATGGATAAACAAACTAGTTTTGGACCAAATTTCCTTTGGCAACCCAAGGTTGACAAAAAAATCATATAATAATATTTAAAATGGAAAGAACTTGGGTTTCAAGGATCACAAAGGCTCATATAGCATGTTTTCACACATTTGTAACATAACAAAATGTTACTTGCACTTATAACATGAACATAGTGTTTACTCACCTTGGGGTTCCTTTGCTCCTAGTACACTAGTCCCTTTTGCACTTCTAAAGCTACTCAAACTCCAACATAATATTTGATTTAATACTTAGTATTTATTTACTCATGATGCTCCTATCCCATAACTACCCATGCACATATAACAAAGACATTAGAGTTCACATATAGGTGTACTCATCACTTGCACATAGCACGTTGACTTTAAAAGTCTTGCATAGTTAGGCCTTATAGGCTCTCATGAAAACACATTACAATCATATCAATACCTTTTTAAGGTCATTACAATATTATTACCTCAATATCAATTCACTTTAACAATTATCTTAATTCACTTTACACTTTCACACATGTCATCTTAACAATTTACCTTTCAAGCGTCATGCTTAACTCTTATGATCCCTTTCACTTCATCAACTCATAACCATATGTTCATCATCAAGTCATCATAACATCTAGTTCCATATTTCTCAACCACATTTGCATTCTAAACAGAATATAATGTTAAGATACCTTAAGTATACCATAATACATTTAAGCTTATCTAGGATCATACCTTCAACTAACATGCAATTTTATCATTTATTATACATACATACATGTTAACAATCATAAAAACACATCACATAAAATTTATAACCATTGGAACAAAAAGATTCATGTAGGCCGAATGCATCACCAAGGTAACAACTAGATTCTTCTTCTTTTTACACTTTCCATCTATTTTAGAAATATGTAAAAACATGGTTTGAATCAAGATTTTTCATGTAAAAGCAACAAAAATCATCTTAGAATTTAAATTCATAAGAATCAGCCACTCTTGGTGTTATTTATACACAAAAATTCAACTTTTGAATTATAAAGCACAAAACCATGAGTTTTCTTATTTTCGGTATTTTCCGGTCATTTCAGAAATATGTGAACAGGTTGCTTAAACTATTATTTTTCATTCAATCATAGAAAATATCAGTTTAGAAACATCCCTGCATGATTCGGCAGCCATAGATAGGGTTTACACAAAAAAATTTCCAAGTTTAAAGGCTTAGGTGAAAAATCATGAGTTATTGCGCTTTCCGTGCATTTCGCTCATTTCAGTGATAAACAGACACATGATTTAGATCATTATTTTTCATCTAAAAAAAAAAAATTATCATATTAGAGTACTTATTCATACAAATCAGCAGCCATATGTCCATTCAAGAATAAAATTTTCCAACTTCCAAGTTCTAACACGAAAACTTTGAACTCCTTTGTTTTTCAAAACTTTCTGGTCATCACAGAAATATGCAAAAATATTATCTAATTCAATATTTTCCATCAAAACAAATTAAAAATCAGTTTATAACACAACCATGCACAAATCACCCCCCCCCCCCCTTATGATGTTTATGCATAAAAATTGTGATTATAAGTTATAGAATTCACCTTTGGTGAAATCTCGCGGAAAGAATCGTGTTTTCAGTAAAAAATAGATTTTCACTCCCAAAAACTCACCCAAATAGAATTAAATCTGTAAAAATCAGTAATCAAACAGTTCAAAATAATTTTCTCATAATTTATTTCATATAAATCAGTTTAGAAATCGAAAAAAAAGAAAAACTTACAATTACGGTCAAGAAATCGCGAAATGGAAAGATGTTTTCTTAATTTCGGTAGAGAGAAATATTTTGAGAGAATTTTCTGCCAAGATACAGAAAGAATAAGAGAATGGCTGCTGGAACCTTGGTTTGGCCAAAATTTAGATTATATATTAGGGTTTGGGTGAAATTTCCACTAATACCCTTAATGAACTAGGTTAAGAGTATTTTGGTGTAGTAGGCTTTTGGGTATTTGGACTTTTTCTTTAAATTTTCAGGTTGAATGGAATTAAAATAAAAAGAATATTTTTCTTATTATTTTTGTAACATTTCCCCCAAAAGTATTTATTTTAAAATATTTTAAAAATACTCATAAAATTATTTTATGCTTAAAAATTGTCTTATGCATGAAAATTCATTTTATTTAAAATAAATTCTTTTATGCAAATGCACTTCATGTAAATCATTTATTTCACAATAATAACTCATTTTATGCATATTAAAATTAATCTAATATGCCACATACTCATCAATCACTTAAATCACAAATTTCCACACAAGCACATACTTAACTTTAATAGTTCTAAATCAAGCAATTTTTCACGAAAATTCCTAGGGTGGATCCATACCTCAAAATGAATTAGGTATCCCTTTTAATCAGACCCATCCTAGATTATACTTTAAATCTGAATTAGGTATCTCTTTTAATTAGACCATCATAAGATAGCCTTAGGATCATTTCACCCACAAATGTTTAGTAACGATCACCAAGGCATTCCTACGGTTTATTTTTTTTTACCACTTTTATTCAAAATCCACCAATTTTCCCAAAACATGTCTAGACTTTGACTTAGGCATCCATTTGGTTCATTCTACCATCCCTCATCCTCAGTTTTTATAACAACCCACACCTACCCTAGGAGCTTTTGGGACCAATTTGCTTGACTTAGAACTATTAACACTAAGTGCATGCTTTTATGAGAATATTTGTGCTAAGTGAGTGATGAGTATGTGGCATGTTAAATTAATTTTAACATGCATAATATGAGTTATTATTGTGAAATAAATGATTTATATGAAGTACATTAACATAAAATAAGTTATTTTAAATAAAATGAATTTTCATACATAAAGGCAATTTTTAAGCATAAAATGATTTTATGAGTATTTTAAAATAATTTTTTTAAAATAAATATTTTGGGGGAAATATTATATAAATAATAAGAAAAATATTCTTTTTATTTCTAATTATAATCAGCCCAAAATTTAAATAAAAAGCCCAAGTACCCAAAAGCCTACTATAATAAAATCCTCCTAACCTAGTTCATTAAGGGAATTAGTGGAAATTGCACCCAAAACCTAATATATATTGTAAAATTCGGCCACCCTAGGGTTCCAGCAGCCATCCTTTATTTTTTCTATATCTTGGCAGAAAAATTCTCTCAAAATATTTCTCTCAACCGAAATTAAGAAAACACCTTTCAATTTCTTGATTTCTTGATCGTAATCAGAAGTTTTTCTTCTCTTTCAATTTCTAAACTGATTTCTATGAAATAAAGTATGGGAAAATTATTTTGAACTGGTTGATTACTGATTTCTATAGATTTAATTCTGTTTGGGTGAGTTTTTGGGAGAGAAAATCTAATTTCTACCGAAAACACAAATCTTTCCGCGAGATTTCTCCAAAGGTGAATTCTATAACTTAAAATCACAATTTTTATGCATAAACATCACTAGAGGGGGGCAATTTGTGAATTATTGTTTTCTAAACTAATTTTTGATTTGTTTGGATGAAAAATATTGGATTAAATAATATTTTTGCATATTTCTGTTATGACCGGAAAGTTTCAAAAAATAAAGGAATTCAAGGTTTTTGTGCTAGAACATAGAAGTTGGAAAATTCTATTACTAAATTAATATGTGGCTGCCAATTTGTGTGAGAAAGCATTATAATATGATATTTGTTTTGTTTAGATGAAAAATAATGATTTGAATCATGTGTCTGTATATTGCTGTAATGAACGAAAAGCACGGAAAGCACGAAAACTCATGATTTTTCACCTAAGCCTTAAAACTTGGAATTTTTTTGTATAAATACTATCTATGGTTGCCGAATCATGCATGGACATGTTTTAAACTAATATTTGCTGAGTTTGAATGAAAAATAATGGTTGAAACAACCTGTTTACATATTTCTGAAATGACTGAAAAAAATCAAAAACAAGAAAACTCATGGTTTTGTACTCTCTAACCCAAAAGTTGAATTTTTATGTATCAACAATACTAAATGTGGCCGATTCACATGAATTAATACTTTAAAATGATTTTGTTGTTTTTACATGAAAAATCTTGGTCCAAACCATATTTTTACATATTTCTGAAATAGATGGAAAGTGCGAAAAGAAAGAGAATTTAATTTTTCCTTTTGGTGATGTATTCGACCTACCTTAATATTTTTTTCCCATTGTTTATAATTGTTATATAATGTGTTTTGATGATTATTGACATGTATGTATGTATAATAAATGATAAATTTTATCATGTTAGTTGAAGGTATGATCCTAGATAAGCTTAAAGACATTTTGATATACTTAAGGTATCTTAACCTTATATTGTGATTAGAATGCAAATGTGATTGGGAAATATGGAACTAGATGTTATGATGACTTGATAATAAATGCATGGTTTTGAGTTGATGAAGTGACAATTGAAAAAAAGGATCATAAGAGTTAAGCATGACACTTGAAAGGTTAATTGTTAAGTTGACATGTATGGAAGTGTAAAGTGTATTAAGATGATTGTTAAAGTGAAATGATATAGAGGTAATAATATTGTGATGACCTTAGAAAGGTATTGACATTATTGTAATGTGTTTTCATGTGAGCCTACAAGGCCTAGGTATGCAAGACTTTTAAAGTCAATGGGTTATGTGCAAGTGATGAGTACACATATATGTGGACTCCAAGTGTATGTATATACTATATATGCATGGGGTAGCTATGGGATAGGAGCATCATGAGTAAATAAATATTAAGTATTAAACTAAATATTATGTTAGAGTTTGAGGAGCTTTAGAAGTGCAAATGGACTACGTATACTAGGAGCAAAGGAACCCTAATGTGAATAAACATCTTATTCATTCTACAAGTGTAAGTAAACGCCATGTTTATGTTATAAGTTTGAACAATATTATGTTGTGTTATAAGAATGTGATATATTGTTATGTAAGCCTTTGCGATCTTTGAAACCTAAGTTCCTTTTATCCAAAAATTTAATTAAGTGATTTCTTTGTAAAACTTGGGTTGCCAAAGGACATTTGGTCCAAAACTATATTGTTTATCCAATGAGAATTTCTCGTGATTATCACCCTAACTTATATTCTTTTTGGAGCTACACTATTCTTATATCTTTTATTTAAAACAATAAACTGTTATTGCTATTGGGATACATGCTATTGATGGCTTAAATGTTATTGTTATATATGATTACCATAAGCTCTTGCTATAATACCTTTAACCCTTTTTTTGCAGAAATCCTCATACCGATGTGAGTAATCATCGGCTATGTGCTCTTCGTACCGATGTGAGTAATTATTGGCTATGTGTTCGAGTGAATATGGCAATGGCCTTCACTCTATGTGTTATGTGTTCGAGTGATTATGGCAGTAGCCTTCACTTTATATGTTATAGTGTGATTTCTGAAAACCTTTCTAAATTGCAAACTATGAATCATGAACTATAAGTTATGAGCTATAAGCCCTTTCTAAGGGATATGTGTTATTGTACAATCCCTATTGTTTACTCATTGAGATTTTCTATCTCACCCTTTTTCCTTGTGTGGTTCCAGGTGAGCATTATGAGGAGGCAAGGTGATGGCTCAAGCATCCTACTTGGCTTGGGGAATTCTTTGTCCAAGAAAATTAGTTTAATTTGTCATGAAGATTTATCCTTAGACGCCCCGGGAATATTCATTTTTGGATGTTTATTTTGAAATGTTATCCTTCGAGGTTTTAATTGAATTCTAAATATTATTTCCTTATGGATTTTGTTTAAAGTATATTTTAATTATGCTTCTGCAACTTAAGGTTTTCCAAAAAAAAAAAAAAAAAAAGGGGTTTATTTAAGTTAATGTAAGAGGTTTTTGGTATGATCCTAGGTAGTATTTGTATAAGTATAAGCAGGTTGTATGGACATGGGTGACCTTATGTTTCCCTATGTTCTAGGACTGTCATGTCTCCAAAGTTGGGATGTGACAAAGGTGGTATCATGGCTGTAGTTTTTTTAAAAGTCTAGTTTGGACTTGTCTACGTATTGGGTTAAATAAGTATAATCCTGGAGCATAGGAACTTTCCTGTCTTGTCACTTGCTGTCTATCACTAGTGTAGTTCCGTGGAATCCCAATAAGTGATAGTACTCTTTTGTTATTATTTATTTGTATGCCTTATGATTCTTTTGTCAGATGACTATGAAGATTATCCCTGCTCGAGGGCCGCGACCTAGAGAATTATGTGTGGCCTGTAAAAGGACATAGAGAGAGATGTTTGAGAAGGCTATACCTGTGATCTACTTGAAGAGGGAAAGGGCGCTTGATGAGGAGGACCCCATGGAGTTTCTAGGTTACAAATGGATTCAGAGTAAGATGCAAAGGTTTGAAAGAGACTGTTCAGAATTGATGGAAGAAAGTCAATGTCTTAGGTCCTTAATGTATGCTTTGAGAAGGGACATGGAGAAGAGGCATAAGGCTGAGAGAGCTAAGCATGTTGAATGTGAACAGAATAGTAGGCATAAGAGCAAGGGTCGTAGAGGCTAACCTAGTGGAGGAGGAAATGGTCAAAGAAAGGAATCTTCACTTACAACTTCAACACCTGGAAGGAATAATGGTCAATCAAAGCAGCTTCATACCTGTGTCTATTGTGGCAAGAAACATTTTGGAATTTGTTGGAAAGCCTTTGGCGCATGTCTTAGATGTGGTCAAATGGGCCACTTTCGCAAAGATTGCCCATAAAAGGGAAATTCAGGAAATGCGACCTCAGCGCCTGCACCACCTGGACCATCGCAACCTCAACGGTAAGGAGCCAAGAATAAGGGACATAATTTAGACTCTAGCTAGTAGATGGTAACAATTAGCTTAGGGGCACAGGACTTAGATGATATGAATAATATTATTTGATTGCTTAGTGACTTAGTATGGATTGATTTCTTTTATTGCCTATGAGATGATTGACTTTTAAAAATGATAGAAGAGCTTATTATGCTATAAGTTATGTGTTACATGATTAGGATACTTGATACATGCCATAATATGTGATATAAGCTAGGTGATATGTGTCTTGTGATGTGATATTATATTATGGGTGCTCATGTTCAGTGCATGCTAGGTATGAAAATTTGATAGTGGGGTTGAGTGGATCAGAAAGAGAAGTTGACTAAGTTTTGATCCAATTTAGATTAATGATCGATAGGTATAATGTTGTGAAGTATGAAATGCTTACATGTTACAATGGTTTGATATATGAATTAAATGGAGTTATTAAATGGTAATTTTGATTGATGCCAAAAGAAGAGGAAGGATATTTAATAATCAATAAGAGAATGAAACGAATCAGTTACATTATATATAAGTATATGATATGAAGTAAGTGAATACCTTAAGGAATTTATGGCATATATGCTACCCTATAGACAAGAATAATAAGAAAGCAAGGTATTTCTTTATCACTTATGAAGATATCGATTATAGTCGAAGGAAGGATTTTTATCTACTGTGATTTAAAAATAAAAAAGGTATTATTCCCATTTGAAGTTCTAGTACAAGATGCTTAATTGATTCTAGTGCTACAAATTCATTTGTGTCTCCATATTTTGCTAGGAGTCTAGGCAGAGATGAGGAATAAATTAATGAACCCTTAGTAGTGTTGACCCTTTGGGGAGAAATGATGGAAGTAAGGTATTGTTTAAGGATTGTGAGGTAGACATTGATGAACAGAAACTTCTTGTATTGACTATAGAGGAAAGCAATTAAAATTTTAAACTAAGGATGGGAGCTATTGGTGTATCAAGGAGATATTTATGATTAAGGTTTACTAGCGTAATCATGGAATGGATGAGTATACTTAGGATGTCAAGGAAGGGATACGATAGAAGCATCCCTAGTCTTTCTAGAATATGTGAGGAAGTATTGAAATTCGAGGACGAATTTCTTTTAAGAGGGGGAGATATAAAAGTATAGGTATTATCAGACTTGTAATGTTGATAAAAGGATAAGTATGATACTAGTAGAGATTCTTTAGTGATGAGATTCCTTTGAGTATATAGGGTGCAATTAGAGTATAAGGATTTGAACTTTTATAAGATGATAGATGCTAAGGCCATATGAATTGTAAATTTGAGAATCCATAAGGACTTGATCTATGAGGGTATAACATGATTTTAAGATAAAATGTTCTAGATTTGATTTGATTATGTACTTACGTCTAGTGTGTCTGTCTATATGCAATGAGTTTTGCTTTACAAAATCATACATCATCAATCATACATCATGAACTACATCAAGGATTACATTAAGGTTGCATGTTACATGCAAGGATGAAAATGTTTTAGTTCTTATAAATGATTCTATGCAATTTTGAAAATTTAAATAGTTTTGAACATACATAAAAGGGATTGGAGTCCTCTGGATGAGAAATGTTCTGAGGCATTAGATGCAATAATGTTCAATTGAGGTTATTGGTAAATTTGGTAGTGATCTTTAGTACAGGGAGAATTTTTATTGAGATAATCTAGAATCGCATAGATTTAGAAAGATATAAGAGTTGCATAAAGATTTCATTATATAGCAATGGTATTAGAAGGTTTATTATTTTAATATGGATAAGTTAAATGGTTAGGAATGTGAAGTATTGCAAGATGCAAGTGGAAAACCTAAAGTGAGATGATATTATGAGCTAAAGGTATGAAAATTATGAAGCATTAGGTAATTAGGTCATAATAACAATGTATATATTATGGAGTAAGTCTGAAATAGTTATGAGAAATTTATTTAGGATTGTAAATTAAAAGAATTCAAGTTCGTTTGGGATATGATATATATAGGAATATTTGTTAAGTTTAAATATGTTTTAATTGATGAATGATGGCAGTGTAGAAATTGTAATGTTAGCAAGGTATTAAACACAAAAATATTTATTGAGGATATAGTAGATTAAGTAATAATTATTAAGGTGGAAAAAGAATTATCGAATATCAATTGGAGTTATTTGTTGGACTCTTATAGGACTAATGTGATAAATAATGAATGGAAGTAGTGAGTAAGGTGTTATTATATATGATAACATTAGTAGAGATATAAGGAAAAGAAATGCTAGGGATTATATATGATTAAAGTTGAAATTAAAGGTTTTATTACTTTGTTTAAGATCAAGGGATATAAATTATTAAAGATTAGTTTTAAAATTTGTTTGAATAAGAGATTAATATAGGTGTAGATTAAGCTAAAAGTTTATCAATGTGATTCTTTTTGATAGATTGTGAGTATACACCTTACAGTATTTGATAAGTTAATTGTAGTTAGATATTGAGGTTGAGTGGCGCAGCAGAAGTGTGGCAGAGAAGTTAAGTAAAGTGTATTGTGTTACTAGATTTGGAAATTTGAGGATGAATTTCTTTTAAGGGGGAGAATGTAACAACCCACACCTACCCTAGGAGTTTTCAAGACCAATTTGCTTGACTTAGAACTATTAACACTAAGTGCATACTTTTATGGGAATATTTGTGCTATGTGAGTGATGAGTATGTAGCATGTTAAATTAATTTAACTATGCATAATATGAGTTATTATTGTGAAATAAATGATTTATATGAACTACATTAGCATAAAATAAGTTATTTTAAATAAAATAAATTTTCATGCATAAAGGCAATTTTTAAGTATAAAATGATTTTATGAGTATTTTAAAATAATTTTTTTAAAATAAATATTTTGGGGGAAATATTGTATAAATAATAAGAAAAATAATCTTTTTATTTTTAATTATAATCAGCCCAAAATTTAAATAAAAAGCCCGAGTACCCAAAAGCCCACTACATTAAAATCCTCCTAACCTAGTTCATTAAGGGTATTAGTGGAAATTGCACCCAAATCCTAATATATATTGTAAAATTCGGCCACCCTAGGGTTCAGTAGCCATTACTTTATTTTTTTTGTATCTTGGCAGAAAAATTCTTTCAAAATATTTCTCTCAATCGAAATTAAGAAAACCCCTTTCAGTTTCGCGATTTCTTGACCGCAATCGTAAGTTTTTTCTTCTCTTTCAATTTCTAAACTGATTTCTATGAAATAAATAATTGGAAAATTATTTTGAACTGGTTGATTACTGATTTTTATAGATTTTAATTCTGTTTGGGTGAGTTTTTGGGAGAGAATATCTAATTTCTACTGAAAACACAAATCTTTCCGCGAGATTTCTCCAAAGGTGAATTCTATAACTTAAAATCACAATTTTTATGCATAAACATCACTAGAGGGGGGTGATTTGTGCATTATTATTTTCTAAACTGATTTTTGATTTGTTTGGATGAAAAATATTGGATTAAATAATATTTGTGCATATTTCTGTGATGACCGAAAAGTTTCGGAAAACAAAGGAATTCAAGGTTTTTGTGCTAGAACTTAGAAGTTGGAAAATCCTATTACTAAATTAATATGTGGCTACTGATTTGTGCGAGAAAGCATTCTAATATGATATTTGTTTTGTTTAGATGAAAAATAATGATTTGAATCATGTGTTTGTATATTGCTATAATGAATGAAAAGCGCGGAAAGTGCGAAAACTCATGATTTTTCACCTAAGCCTTAAAACTTGAAATTTTTTTGTATAAATACTATCTATGGTTGCCGAATCATGCATGGACATGTTTTAAACTGATATTTTCTGAGTTTGAATGAAAAATAATGGTTGAAACAACCTGTTTACATATTTCTAAAATGACCGAAAAATACCAAAAATAAGAAAACTCATGGTTTTGTACCCTATAACCCAAAAGTTGAATTTTTATGTATCAACAATACTAAATGTGGCCAATTCGCATGAATTAATACTTTAAAAAGATTTTTGTTATGTTTACATGAAAAATCTTTGCCTAAACCATGTTTTTACATATTTCTAAAATAGACAGAAAGTGCGAAAAGAAAGAGAATTTAATTTTTCCTTTTGGTGATGTATTTAGCATACCTTAATATTTTTGTCCCAATGTTTATCATTGTTATGTAATGTGTTTTGATGATTATTGACATGTATGTATGTATAATAAATGATAAATTTTATCATGTTAGTTGAAGGTATGATCCTAGATAAGCTTAAAGGCATTTTGGTATACTTAAGGTATCTTAACCTTATATCATGCTTAGAATGCAAATGTGATTGGGAAATATGGAACTAGATGTTATGATGACTTGATAATAAATACATGGTTTTGAGTTGATGAAGTGACAATTGAAAAAAATGATCATAAGAGTTAAGCATGACACTTGAAAGGTTAATTGTTAAGTTGACATGTATAAAAGTGTAAAGTGTATTAAGATGATTGTTAAAGTGAATTGATATTGAGGTAATAATATTGTGATGACTTTAGAAAGGTATTGACATGATTGTAATATGTTTTCATATGAGCCTACAAGGCCTAAGTATGCAAGACTTTTAAAGTCAACGGGTTATGTGCAAGTGATGAGTACACCTATATGCGGACTTTAAGTGTATGTATATGCTATATGTGCATGGGGTAGTTATGGGATAGGAGCATCATGAGTAAATAAATACTAAGTATTAAACTAAATATTATGTTAGAGTTTGAGGAGTTTTAGAAGTGCAAAGGGACTACGCATACTAGGAACAAAGGAATCCTAAGGTGAGTAAACATCGTATTCATTCTACAAGTGTGAGTAAACGCCATGTTCATGTTATAAGTGTGAACAACATTATGTTGTATTATAAGAATGTGATATATTGTTATGTAAGCCTTTGTGATCTTTGAAACCCAAGTTCCTTTTATCCAAAAATTTAATTAAGTGATTTCTTTGTAAAACTTGGGTTGCCAAAGGACATTTGGTCCAAAACTATTTTATTTATCCAATAAGAATTTCTCGTGATTATCACCTTAACTTATATTCTTTTTGGAACTACACTATTCTTATATCTTTTGTTCAAAATAATAAACTGCTATTGCTATTAGGATACATGTTATTGATGGCTTAAATGTTATTGTTATATATGATTACCATAAGCTCTTGCTATGGTACTTTTAACACTTGTTTTTGTAGAAATCCTTGTACCGATGCGAGTAATCATCAGCTATGTGCTCCTCGTACCGATGTAAGTAATCATTGGCTATGTGCTCCTCATACTGATGAGAGTAATTATCGACTGTGTGTTTGAGTGATTATGGAAATAACCTTGACTCTATGTGTTATGTGTTCGAGTGATTATGGCAATAGCCTTCACTCTATGTGTTCGAGTGATAATGGCAGTAACCTTCACTCTATGTGTTATAAGTGTGATTTCTGCAAACCTTTCTAAATTGCAAACTATGAATCATGAACTATAAGTTATGAGCTATGAGCCCTTTATAAAGGATATGTGTTATTGTACAATCCCTATTGTTTACTCATTGAGATCATCTATCTCACCATTTTTCCTTGTGTGGTTCCAAGTGAGCATTATGAGGAGGCAAGGTGATGGCTCAAGCATCCTACTTCGCTTGGGGAATTCCTTATCTAAGAAAATTAGTGTAATATGTCATGAAGAGTTATCCTTAGATGCTCTGGGAATATTCATTTTTGGATGTTTATTTTGAAATGTTATCCTTTGAGGTTTTAATTGAATTCTAAATATTATTTCCTTACGGATTGTGTTTAAAGTATATTTTAATTATGCTTCCGCAACTTAAGGTTTTCAAAAAAAAAAAAAAAAAAAAAGGGGGGGGGGGTTATTTAAATTAATGTAAGAGGTTTTTGGTATGATCCTAGGCAGTATTTGTATAAGTATAAGTAGGTTCTACAGACGTGGGTGACCTTATGTCTCCTTATGTTCTAGGACCGTCATGTCTTCAAAGTTGGGATGTGACAGGTTTACTATCATCAGAATTGCCTTTTCTCTAGAGCCAATTCTGATGAGGGGGAAGTTATGAACCCTCAAAATTGTACCTTTGGGATTTGGCTGTAGCTTGACACCTGCTAAGATTAGTATGCTATGTAGAGCCAGTACAGCGGTCCCACTAGCCGATTAATGGGCAGGGATCAAGGGGCAGCGCCCCTTGTGGGGTGCAGGGCAATGTCCTATAGAAATAAATTTCTTGAATCTTTCACCTTTAAATGACCAGCACTCGATTACGAACCCATAGAATAAAATCGGGCTCAAATTGGATAAGAAACAGACTAAAATCGGCCAAAATAGTACAAAATCGAGTTAGACCAGCTCTAGCGACATGCGCCTAGGTCAGGCGGTATGCCTAGCATATCGATGTCATACTTAGCATGTAGGTGGCATGAGCAGCACACTGGTTGGCTGGGCTGGCTTGCAACTAGTGCCGTTTGACCAACCGGCGTACCGCCGCTGGCACCTAGTGGTACCTTTTCACTTGCTTTATAAATAGAGCTTCCATTTTAGCTCTATGGGAAAAATTGTGAGAGGGATTTGATGATTGTTGAGGCAGAAATTTATCCATATTGTTCTTCTTTTTATGCTAAAATTCTATTTAAAAAATTGATATTAAAATCTGTCATTCAATTTCTTATCAATTTGCAATTATTACTTTATTTTGATAACCTTTTCTGTTTAAGGTTCAACTTGAGGCTTCCCAAATCTAAGGTGGAGCTTAGATATAGTGTTAAGGTCACCCTGTTCATTCGAAGGTCAAGGAAAACAAAGGTGTAATCCATTATTTTCTTTCCATTTATAAGATTCTAAATTCAGATCTATAATTCTCTCTATCCTATCTTTCTTTAGGTCTAAAATAGAAAAGATCTAAAACTTATTAATTTAAAAAATTAGAATTAAATTAATAAACCAAACCAACATTTTTTCTAGAACCCCTCCTTCACAAGAACGAAGAACTACGTGGGGTTTGATTCCTATTCAATAGGATACGCAGGCTGCCATTCTGTAAGGCATCAACTTTGAAATCTTTTTCAATAACATTTTCCCCTTTCATATTTACAGTTTAAGTTTTTATTTATTTGTATATGTTGGATTCTATATGTTCATTTATTTACCTTAGTTGGGGAATGTGTGCTTTTCCTAGTACCCATAAGGGCTAAAGGAAAGATCCTCTTTATTTCATTTATTTTGATTTTATAATAATTAAGTAGGATTTATTTTTACTTATTTATTTACAACTGTCATTTCATTTTGTCATCTATAACTGTTTCATTCATCATTTTTACTCTTGTTCATGCATACACTCAAATTAGCTTTTTTTAAGAGTTATTTCACAACTTTTAGCCAAACATTTGTTTAAATACCAAAACCTGATCCCTGAGCCCTCTTTAGTCACTCACGGATTAGTGTTTTTCCATTGGGGTAAATCAAAACATTTTTAGAGTCAATCATTTTGGCTTGTCCTTTAATTTTCCCAATTAAAATAAGAAAATTAATGTGGTGACTCCCTTTTACAAATAACAAATTGCAAAACTTAATTTTTTGAACTCATAACGAGTTCCAATCGTGGAGTTTCTTCCGAAGAGTATTTTGATTCCCCTCAGTAGATCGGACTGGTGCTTGGGTGAGGCCTCACAGCCATTGCTAGGGATTAATTAGCACTATTAGTAATATAATAGAGATTATTGATTTGGCTTTTATTTTATTTATTTTAATAGTTGTTCTTGTTTGTTGGCTATCATTTCTGGTACCTTTTTCTATTTATGACAAGAGCTAGTTCCTCCAATCTACTTGAATTTGATCCAGAGCTAAAGAGAACTTTGAGACAAAAGTGAAAGGAGGAATGGGAACTAGCTTTGGTAGAAGAGGTAGCAGAAGAAAAGGTTAAAGTGATGGCAGAACACTAACCAAGGACCATGCAAGAGTATGTAAGGCCCACTCTCAATAAGGCTGATTCAAGTATACAGAGGCCAGCAGTTATTATAAATAACTTCAAAATCAAGCCAAATGTGATACAAAGGGTGTAGTAGACTTGCTAATTTGATGGCTTCCCAGATGAAGACCCTAACACTCATCTTGAGAACTTTTTGGAAATTTGTGATACATTCAAGATAAAAAATGTCTCAGATGATGCGATTAGGTTAAGGTTGTTCCCTTTCTCACTCCAGGACAAACCAAAGAAGTAGCTCAAGTCTTTCCCAGCTGGGACTTTTACTACATAGGGTCAATTGGCAGAGAAGTTCTTGGAAAAATACTTCCCAGCAACCGAGACTGCCAAGTTGAGGAATGACATTTCTTCTTTTCTTCAGCAAGATGGTGAGACCCTCTATGATTCATGGGACAGATTTAAAGATTTGTTGATGAGGTGTTTGCATCCTAGCCTTCCACTATGGCTCTAGATTCAAATATTCTACAATAGTTTGAACTATGCAAGCAAGCAGTCTATTAATGCGGTGGCCGGGGGTGGCAAAGGATTTGATTAAAGACATGGCTTTCACAAACTATTAGTGGCAAGTCCCTAGAGACCAAAAAAGGATTGGAGGGGGGTGTTTCACATCAAGTGGACCTAATTGTCACATTGACCGCTCAGCTTGAAGGAACAGAAAAATAGACACCCTAGCTTCATCCTCAGGGAAACAAGCACAAATGTTATCTTGTGATTGCTATTGGGGTGGACACCAAAGTCATGATTGTCAAAGTGGCAACAACTTTGCTAAGCCGGAGTAGGTTCCTTAAAGGCTGAAGGAATGGTGGAGCCAAACACAATGGATGGAATGTGGTGGAGTGAAATTTCAAACATTTTAAAATTTCACTTCACCCAATTTTGGTCAAAAATTCATTCAAGCAATCAATTAATTTGTGTGTAAAACATATATGCATAAATAGAAGAAGGAAGATTAATCATATTACCTCTTGTAGGTTCCTTCTTTCTTTATCAAAGAGCTTCCCAAGTGTGAAGCCTCTAGATCATCCACACCTAGCTGACCTTTAATTCTTCTCTTGGTTTCTTTGGTGTTCTTGAATCACTCTCTTGGTTGCCCAATTTGATTTAAGATTTTCCCTAAAAAACCTTTAGGAAGTTAAGGTTTCTCTTTGATTTATTTTGGACTAAACATATTTTCAATTTGCAAGCATTTGTTCTTTCATAAAGAACAAATAGGAGAATTGAAGATCAAAAGAAAAATTGAAGAAACATTTTCTTCCTTTTCTTTTTCTCTCTCAACTTCTCTCTTTGAAATGCTTCAAATGAGAAAAATGATGTTTTCTTTCTTTCTTTCTTTTTTTTTTTTTTTTTTTGCAACATAAAAACTCAAAGCTTTTATATCATTCTAAGACTTAACCCTTAAGTCTTCACAAAGACTTAAACACACTTTAACACATCATTTGGTGAAGGGGCAAATTTGACTGTGCTTCTTTAAATGGTGAAATCACCATTTTATTGTTTAGGGGTAAAATGGACATTTCCACTAGCCAAAAGATATAATTAAAATTTTAACCTTAGTAGAAAATTCTCTAACCTCTAAACCCATCACATGGACTTATGAATAGTGATTTTCTCTAGCCCTTAAATTGCCTCTTTTCCATATCACATATGGGCTTAGGCCATATCTCATGTGTTTAGGGTTTTTACTAAGTTTAAAATTAAGTTTTTGATTTATTTCAAATCAATTTTCAATTTAATCTTTCTAATTTGCATCAAATACAAATTAAGATTTAATTGAATATAAACCTTTAAACTTCAGGACATGCTAGGGTCCTTATAAATTTAATTACATGTTTAATCATTTTACCACTAATCAATAAATTAAACACTTTAATTAATTATTATGGCAAACCTTTTACACTTAGAAGGTGATCACTATTGGGTGTGTGACTTCTAGGTTCATGTCTAATTAGCAATAGGAATGAGAAAAGACTTTTCTCTATTAATGTGAAATCCCCACTTCACACTTAGTCCCATAAGTCGTGAGTAATAACTAGCATTCTATGTCACGACTACCTAATTAGAAATGAATGTTTATAGTTGATAACTTTAAATATCACATGGACCATCGATCATAAATCATCATGCACTAGAATTCCTTTATTAAAGATCCCAATCTCAGCTAGGGTAATGGTTTATGTCAAACCCTAATGTGCCTCAATTCTAACTCCTTATCTCGATTCTAATTCTTAATGAGATTAGATTCCTACTAAAAACTCTTTCTAGTGAATCTGTTTGTCTTGGCCAAGAGCTTTAGTTATTAAGAATAACCAGATAGTATAAAATCTTAACCTCATTTACTCGGGGTAATGAATTCTATCTTGGCAATCACTGACCTCCATACATAACAAATTAGATCCATCACATGCCATATATCTGTATATGAATAGTACGTCTATGTAAGCAGTAATAAATCCTACCTACCTATGTATGAGGTATAGTATCCCTCAAGTCAAAGGATTATATACACTATTATGGCCTAGATGATAAATAATTGACAAGTAGTAAAACCCCATATTATTATCATCTAACGTCATAGTTCAACTATTCATCCTATAAATATCCACGTGTTTGTATCGACATCATATGTTAAGCAGCATGAGACTCACTACCTCTATAATCATTTGTATCATATACTGATTATAGAAAACAAATGGAGGTGATGGTCTTCTAGAATTAATGATGCTTGGTCATTAATCCTATGACCACGAACATATTTAAAATATTTGTAGAAGAGCGATCTGTCTCCCATATTCTCAACACTTGAGAATAGATCCTCATACAAATACTTAAGGACTATATTTAATAATATGAAACTCTTTTCACATTATGAATATATTTACTATGCCATTGGGAATAATCTATACCATTACATAACAATTATACGGCTCCTCGGGTACATATTGCTATCAATCTCCTACTTGCACTAGAGCCATTCTGCTTAGTATCAGAAACTCATCTTCTCAAGTTGAAGTTTAACTGTTACTAACTTTTGACTTTAGTCAATGGATTAATCAAGTTAATGGTTAACGATATTTTTTGCATGGCTAGAATGCCCTATTTCAATAGTTGATTTGATAATATCTTAATGCCTTTTGAAATATTCTTGATTTCAGTGTGAGACTTGAGTTCCCTTTCTATAAGCTAAGGCTCCATTATTATCATAGCAGAGAGATACTCATGATGTACTGGAGAAACTCTTGGATAGTTCATAACTGCTAAATCCAAAATACTTTGTTATTTGCAACATCCTATATAGCAAATTTGGCACGATGAAGTTTGTAATAATAATTTGCTTAGAATTTTTCTAGCAAATTATTTCTTCATCACAAATAACAACAATCCCAATGATAGACTTTCTATCATTTATGTAGTAACATTCTTCATTTGTCAAAATTAAATCTTAAATACTTATAAAGTATTTTAGAATAATTTTAATTATATTTCCAATAATTTAATCCTAGATAGGATTAGAATTTGTCAGTCATACTAACAACATTTTTAATGTCCAGCTCATTATACAACTCTTGTATAATTTAGATTTCCTATAGTCATACTATAAGAAATCCATGCCATACTTTCTTTGGGTATCTAGGGAATCAACCCTCAAAAAGTGGATATCAAAATCTTTGGAAATAAAACTTTTGGAATTAGCATGTTGAACTTTTCAACATCTTTTTCAAATATTGCCTTGGACATATTTAACATTCTCTTCAATCTATTTCTATAGATATAAATTAACAAGAATGTAAAATATTTATTTCAAGTCTAAATGAAGAAAGTAATGATAAAACCATTCTAGAAATGCAAATATATTAATACGTTTACAAACCAATGTGTTATCCATGTACAAAACTTGAAAGTGAGGATACTCTCACTATCCTTTTGCACATTAAGGATTCATCTTGCAATGATATAACTCATTAAGGTTTTGCATAATTTGGAATTTTCTTAAGACTCTAAGCCTTTAGATTTATTCCATGATTATATTTTCTTTTTAGAGAAAGAAAACTAGCATTGACATCTATATGTCAAACTCATAATCATTATACTTTGCTATATCATATACAGCTATAATAGAATCATCTCATAATTTGCTTCGTCATGAATGTACAACTTTTGTGCATTCATATAAAGTAAATTATATTTTTCTTAAGATTATATATTTTACTATCTCATGATTTACTTCATCATTAATATACAACTGTTGTGTATTCATATAAAGAAAATCATATCCTATAGAAAGATTAGATATTCTACTAAACCTTTTAGCAGCTTATAAGGATAAAACATTTAGTTAGTTTTAGACTTTTCATAAGTTTGATCAAATTTACTTTGATCATTTTGTTGGATATTATTGGATGACATTCATCCAATAATTTCATCTTGCTCAATATGTCACTTTCTTGAATAAACACTTTATTAGTAAACAACATCTTTCCTAACAACTATTTGTTATGTAAAAGATAGAAATGCTATCCTAAACCACTTTTAGGATATCCAACAAATCTTATCTTAATTAGAATTATTTTCCAATTATCTAACATCAGCTTATCAAATAAGCTAGATATCTCAAATCTTATTATGAATAAGAAGTTTGATATCTATCCATATCATATCATATATGAATTAGGATTAGATAGACTTTGGAGAAATTCAATTTAAGAATATTATGCTATTATTTGTAAATTTCCATAAGAAAATAAACAAAACTTTTATAGTTTATCATCTATTACATCATATCATATTTGTTGTAATTTATTCTTTTGATTATATCGTCACGTATGGCTTTACAAAAAAAAAATTATGATTATATGCCCATTTTATATTTAGAAAATTCCTCAAAAATTGGTAGTCAAGTTCTCCCCACTTTGATCAGATTAAAGGGTTATGATACTCTTTCCCTTTTTGCATGGAATATCCTTAATATTTATTTTCCTTTTCATCTTGAATTTCTTAAATATTTCAAAAACTCAAATGAATAATTCATTTTATTTACCTTTTTCCAAAGGGGTCAATATCATATATATATATAGGTAAATATAATGAATTAGGAAAAACTCCCAATAACCATTTCATAAATGGTATTGATGCATCTGTATGCATAAATTCTAAGACTTCTTTAATTTATGTCCTTTTGTCCAACAAAAGATGATCTAGTTGTTTTTGTATTAGATACTAGACTTCTAAATTGAAACAAGTTTACATCCCAATGGATAGTGACACATGTTATCCAACTAAGTTGTCTTATCTTCAACTAAACAAACTAATTTAAGAAATCATAACGGTTTTAGATTGGAGTTCTTTATTGCATTATCATAAAAGCATTTGGAGTTGTTTTTTTATTATTAACTTATAATAATATATCAAACATATAATTCATACTCTTAAGTTTATTACCATAATAAACCATGCAAATATGTTTCTAGTAACTAAATTCACAATTCCTTGAAGTTGAAGAATAATGTAGCTTAAGTATGAAATGCATACATGATTTACAAAACATGATTTTAAAATCATCATTAAGTACGTACAAAACATACAAAATATGATTTATAAAATCATCATGAAGTATTCTAAAAGATCTTTGGAAACAAACACTTTGCCCCTTAGATCTTTCAAAATCACTTCATCTAACTCCATGCTTTCATTGCTTACTCTGATCATGCATATGGCACAGAAGCACCTATATCATGAATCCTAGTAATAGATGACCTATATGAATCATTGGAATATAGTAACAAGAGATAGATTTACCTTCACAAGGTCTATCCTTCTCCTTGTCCTTTAATATTTACAATACTTAGAACAATTACTTTTCCAATATTCATAACATTGATAATAGAAACATTTTCTTTTGTCAACTATAGCATTATCTATGGACTTGTCTCTTGAAATTTCCCTTTTAGGATTTATAATAGAAACTTTTTCTATTACCTTAAAGTGCATTTTCAATCTAATGGAAATTTGGAATGAATTTGAAGAATTAAACTATTTGAAAATTGTTATTCATCAAAACATCTAGACTCTTTAATTGTTTGATGAATTTAATCATCACATGAAAATAATTCCAAATTTAGTTTAATTTAAACATTAATAAGAAATAAAAGAGGTTTCTCACAATTCAAATTCTTTTATAAAGAATACTAGATAGAAAAATAGAAGAACAAGAAATTAAAGATGAAACATTTTCTTCTTTGATTTCTTTTCTCTAATTTCTTACTCTAGTTGAATAGTAAGAATAAGAACAAGAATGAAAAATATGGAGAAGACAAAGAAAAATAAAGTTATGAAAATCAAGAAGAAAAACTTTCACCTTTTCTTCCTTTATAATTTCTTTTACTTTCCTATTTCTTTCTTTTCTTTTCCTTTTTCTTTCTTTGTAATTTTCTTCATATTCAAACAAAATAATTGCCTTAATATGTCATATTAACCAGTGTATTTATGCTCATCATACAGATCTTGTAGACGATGCATAATTACTTGGAGTCTTGTTATGCTCATATGTTGTTTTTGCAATCCTTGACTTATAAAATAATCATATAGCATCAACCTCAACCAATATTTTGTTTCCATTGCACTTTGAGTGAAATGTTCCTTTGGAGTAGTCTTTTCTCTAAAAGACAAAGAACAAATCAAATTGAATACATAAACTATAACAAATCAAATTGCATACATAAACTATGTACTCAAATGCAAAGACTATATATTTAGGCCCTGTGAGCCTAAAAGAATTAAATATATTCACAAGTGGGTTTATCAATTTCAAATTATCAAAATGTAGAAAATAACAAGATTAATAACTTACATAATTGTGTAGCTACCATAATGATTTAGTCTTTAATCAAAATGGTAATCCTACTAATTTGGCGAATCCTATACTTCCAAATAGGAAATGAAAATCCCGTTGGGGTGGATTTCTAGTAGGTTATTGAATTCTTATTAGATTATCACAAATTCCTCAGAGACAATTGTCGTTATTGGAATTTTGATATCTAATAAGTGAACAATACTTGTTAATCACAACTCTTTGTGAGGCTTAATCAATCCGGTTCCTAGTGTTTCCAACCTCATATACATATTGTCATTATTGGCTTTTCACACTAGTCAAGTAAAACCCATTGGATCAACAAGTATAATGATTTAAACATCATATGTCTCAGATACTCATTGTCATTATTGACATACAATGTATCTTATACTCATAACATCATATGCTTAACAATAACTTCAAGAAAACATTAAAACCAAATATATCACCCCTATGTATCCATAATCGATGACATAAGTGTTTAAATTTTTCTCAAATTATTGCTCCAATAGAAAACCATGACTCGATATTTTCTTTGGAAGATTTTCGAGCTTTATAGATTAGTCTCACTTTGCACATTATCCATTTTAAACATACATCATATGCATTCATATATATATCAAATATATATTTCGTAAAATGGACAATATACACATGGATATGATCATGGATTCTTTGGATCCACTTCTTAGCCACAATAAATGGATATGGGATTTAGGTTAAATAGATTACAAACATGAATATATAACATTTATATCTTCATGCTTCCATTAGGCATCTTTATAGGTTGAACCTCTTCTTGTTCTTGCACCTTTATATCTCCATATGTACATTAGTAACCTTGGCATTCCAATATGAGATTACAAAAACAAAAGAGCTTATAGGCTCAATGAAATTAATTTACAACCTAAATTAGTAATTAACATTTAATTACATCCCAACAAATAATAAAATTAATTGTTACATGTGCACATATGAAATCATACATTATGGTTTCTAAATCCATGATCAACCATTCATACCTCTTAAACAACAACAAAACGTATATATACAACAATTGCATTTATAGATATGTTGTTCATCACTGGAACATTTTGAAAAAAGAAAAAACATTTTGAATATCATATATTCAATGTTCCTATAGCTTAAAATCATATTTTAAGTCATAGAAATTTATTTGATTGAAAAATTAATCCAAAACAATTTTGGAAATTAAAGTTGTGTACAGACATAACAAAAATCGTGACCGCCTTATTAAGGCCGCGATATAGATTTTGTGGGCACGAAGTTTGAATCGTGAGGGCGATTCTCTAAATCAACCTAAACAACATTTATTCTAATCCTCAAATTTGCGGGCGCAATTTCTGATTCACGGGTGCGAATTCTGTGTCTGACAGCACAACATTTGTGTAACGACTCATTTTCAACCAAATCAAAACCTCTAAAACAACATATACAAAGGTTTTACATAGAAATTAAGTGGCTCTGATACCAATTGAACAAATGGTGGAGCCAAAAGCAGTGGATGGAAGGTGGTGGGGTGAAATTTCAAACATTTTAAAATTTCACTTCACCTAATTTTGGTCAAAAATTCATTCAAGTAATCAATTAATTTGTGTGTAAAACACATATGCATAGAAAGAAAAGGAAGAGTAATCATATTATCTCTTGTAGGTTCCTTCTTTCTTTATGAAAGAGCTTCCAAAGTGTGAAGCATCTAGATCATCCATACCTAGCTCACCTTTAAGTCTCCTTTTGGTTTCTTTGGTGTTCTTGAATCATTCTCTTAGTTGCCTAATTTGATTCAAGATTTTCCCTAAAAAACCTTTAGGAAGTAAAGGTTTCTCTTTGATTTATTTTGGGCTAAATATATTTTCAATTTGCAAGCATTTGTTCTTTCATAAATAACAAAGAAGAGAATTGAAGATCAAAAGAAAAATTGAAGAAACATTTTCTTCCTTTTCTTTCTCTGTCTCAACTTCTCTCTTGAAAATGCTTTAAATGAGAAAAATGATGTTTTCTTCTTTTTTGCATCATAAAAGTTCAATGCTTTTATATCATTCCAAGACTTAACCCTAAGTCTTCATAAAGACTTAAACATCCTTTAGCTCATCATTTGGTGAAGGGGCAAAGTTGACTTTGCTTTTTCAAATGGTGAAATGACCATTTTATCCTTTAGGGGTAAAATGGACATTTCCACTAGCCAAAAGATGTAATTACAATTTTAACCTTAGTAGAAAATTCTCTAACTCCTAAACTCATCATATGGGCTTATGAATAGTGAATTTTCTCTAACCCCTAAATTGCCTCTTTTCCATATCACATATTGGCTTAGACCACATCTCATGTGTTTAGGGTTTTCACTAAGCTTAAAATTAAGTTTTTGATTTAGTCTAAATCAATTTTCAATTTAATCTTTCTAATTTGCATCAAATACAAATTAAGATTTAATTGAATAAAAACCTTTATAAATTAAACATCAGGACATGCTAGGGTCCTTGTAAATTTAATTACATGTTTAATCATTTTACCACTAATCAATTAATTAAACAATTTAATTAATTATTATGGTAAACATTTTACACTTGGAAGGTGATCACTATTGGGTGTGTGACTTTCTAGGTTCATATTTAATTAGCAATGGTAATGAGAAAACATTTTTTTCTATCAATGTGAAATCCCCACTTCACACTTAGTCCCATAAGTCATGAGTGACAGCTAGCATTCCATGTCATGACTACTTAATTAGAAATGAATATTTATAGTTGATAACTTTAAACAACACATGGGCCATCAATCATAGATCATCATGTACTAAAATCCTTTCATTAAGGATTCTAATTTTGGCTAGGGTAATGGTTTATGTCAAACCCTAATGTGTCTCGATTTTATGTCCTTATCTTAGTTCTAATTCCTAATGAGATTAGATTCCTACTAGAAATTCTTTCTAGTGAATCTATTTGTCCTCACTAAGAGCTTTAGTTATCAAGAATAACCAAATAGCATAGGATCTTAATCTCGTTTACTCGAGGTAATGAATTCTATATTGGCCGATCACTTATCTCTATACATAATAAATTAGAACCATCAGATGCCATATATCCATACATGAATTGTACGTCTATGTAAGTAGTAATAAATCTTCACTACCTATATATGAGATATAGTATCCCTTAAGTTAAAGGATTGTATGCACTATTATGACCTAGATGAAAAATAATTGACAAGTAATAAAAGCCCATATTATTGTCATCTAACATCACAGTTCTACTATTTATCCTATGAATATCCATGTGTTTGTATCAACATCACATGTCACGCAGCATGAGACTCACTACCTCTATAATCATCTTATCACATACTAATTATAGAAAACAAATAGAGGTGATGGTTTTCCAAAATTAATGATGCCCAGTCATTAATCCAACATATTTAAAATATTTGTACAAGAGCGATTTGTCTCCTATATTCTCAACACTTGAGAATAGATCCTCTTACAAATACTTAAGGACTATATTCAATATTATGAAACTCTTTTCAAATTATGATTATATTTATTATGCCATTGGGAATTAATTTCCACTATTACATAATAATTATATGGTTCCTATGGCACACACTACTATCAAAGGCAACAAAATAACCCCTATAGCAGTACATATAATTCGGGGTGGAGAAATCATCCAAATTTCTCATGGAGCAATCATAATACCACAAGACCTCCACCGAGATTTCAGCAACTGCCATTGGGATTCCAAGCCCCACCCTTGCAATGAGCTCTTCCTTATAGAAAAAGCAACTTAGAAGAAATGATGGAAAAATTTATAGCTACTTCTGAAATAAGGTTCCAAGCAACAGAGACTGCCCGTAGGAATCACCAAGCTTCCATCCACAATCTTGAGAATCAAGTAGGGCAAATGGTTAAACTCTTTAGTGAAAGGCCTTAAAGTAGTTTGCCTAGCAATATTGAAGCTAATCCTAATGAGCAACTCAAGGTAATCACTTTGAGGAGTAGAAAGAATGTGGGAACTGATGAGAAAGAAGTGAAGGTACAGGCATCAAAGGATGAAGAGGCCAAGGGCGAGCAAGTGGAAGAGAAAGAGAAAAAAGTGACAAGGCCTACTTCGGTTGTGAAAGAGTATCAACTGCGCATTCCATATCTGGCACGGTTGCAAAAGGATAAGATGGACACACAATTCAGTAAGTTCCTTGAACTTTTTAGACAATAACATCAATATTTCATTTATGGAAGCTCTTGCATAGATGCCCAAATATGCTAAATTCTTAAAGGAGCTCCTTTCCAATAACAGAAAGTTAGAAGAGGTTCCATGGTATAATTTTTTGAAAAAAGCTTAGCCATTATGCAAATGAGGCTACCCAAGAAGCTCAAAGATTCAGGGAGTTTCACTATCCCTTGTTTTATTAGTAGTTTAGAGATAAATACAGCTTTGGCTGATTTGGGGGCTAGCATTACTGTGATGCCCTATTAATTGTTTAAACAATTAGGCTTAGTTAAGCCTAAACCAACACTCATGAGCATTCAATTAGTAGATAAGTCCATAATATACCCTAGCAGTATTATTGAGGATGTGTTGGTTAAGGTGGACAAATTTATTTTTCCTATGGATTTTGTTATCATGGATATGGATAAAGATGTTGATGTTTCTCTCATCCTAGGTAGACCTTTCCTAGCTATGGCTAGGGCTATCATTGATGTGCATGATGGCAAATTAATTCTTAGGGTAGGAGATGAACAAGTTGTTTTTCAAATTCCAAATGCCATGAAACACCCACTTGCACTAGAAGACATAGATTCCAATGACAATGTGATTGAGCATGCAACTATAAATTATTTATCTAACATTATTTATAAGGATCCACTTGAGTTATGTCTTGTATAGGAATAAGAGACTTTGGAGATACCTGAAGCCATTGAGAGTTTAGCCTATCTTGAGGCTAGTGAACTAAGGAAAAAGAGCAGGGCATTTAAGCCAATTGAAATGCCAAAGGAAGAAAGGATGAAGCCTTTGATTGTTGATCCACCTACTTTAAAGCTCAAACATCTCCCAAGTCATTTGGAATATGGGTTTTTAGCCGAGGGTTCAAATCTCCCTGTGATTGTGCATGCTCATTTGTCTGAGGAGCAGAAGGCTAGATTATTAGAGATGTTGGGAAAGCGAAAAAGGGCTATTGCATGGAAAATTGTTGAAATCAAAGGCATTAGCCCTTCCTTTTGCACTCACAATATTCTAATGGAGGAGGAATTCTATTTGTGGCATATTTATATGGTTTTTGTGTGTGTTAATTTAGGCTTTTTGTGATTAATTCATATTTATGTAGGTTAGAATGTGTTATTTTATTTTTTGAGTTTGAGGAAGGTTTTAGTTCATTTTGTAGGAATTGAGCATTAAATGGAGCAAAAGAAGGAGATTTGGGCAGAAGCATGTGTAACGGGCCTAAAAAATCACGCACTTAACCTAGCCAGCGCATGTAGGGCAACTGCCCAGTTATCCCAGCCCCTCAGCGCCAGCTGCCAAAGGGCCAGCGCAGGCAACAGCAGCAGCACTCCCAGCAGCGTCCGCGACGGTCGTCCAACGCACGCAATGGGTTGTCTCCAGCAGACCATGTTCAACAGCGCCAGCTGCCAAAAGGCTAGTGCACGCCAAGCAGCAGCAGCACCCTCAGCAGCGCTAGCTGCCCAGTCCCAGCGTCCGCTGTCAACGAAGATTTCAGCCCCAGCGCCCAGCTGCACAGTCCCAGCACCTGCCGCGAAGATCTGATCAGTTTTAGGAATGTTGATCTGAATTTTTAGTTTCCTTTTCCATTTAGGTTTTTTTGTTTTAGAGGCTATAAATAGATTTGAAATAGAGGTTGAAAGCAGGCTGGAGTTTTTGGATTTACGAATTGTAATTGGCATAAAACTTCAGTTGATTTTCTTAGTTAAAATTTCCAGATTTTATTTCGAGATTAGGCTTCCAAATTTTGTTCTTGGAAGTTTATTTGGGAAAGTTCAAGAGATTGAATTTAATCAATTTGGTTGTAAGGTGAGGATTGATTCTTATTTCTCCAATTTAATTATTCTGGGTTAATTAATTCAATAGTATTGTTCTGATGAATTCAATTAATTATATTAAGAATGAGATGATTTCTTTATTTTCTATGAGCTAATTTCATTTTAGTCTAGGGTTTGTATGATGTGTTCATGATATGAAATTTAATTAAATCCCAATCAATTATTCTTTTTATTCTTAATTGAGTTGGTTAATTGTTTAAGAACAATTGCTTAGCTACCAATTGTTTTACTTAGGTTTTGAACGAAGGAACGAGAGTTGAAGTTCGATTCCCGATTTCACTCTTTTAAGATCTTAAAATGAATTAGAAATATAAGTTTTAAGATTAAGTCCTTGTTCTTAATGTATGAACTGATAGAATGATTTCTATGAATGTGAGTGCTAATAGATTAATTTTTATCCGTTGATTTATTAGAAATTAGGGCTTTAGCATAATTAATTGGGACTATTCTTGAACATAGAGGATTGATAAACTGATTACAAACCCTGGACTATCTTTATTCATTAAATTTTCACGTATTTACATCTGCATTTTCTTTTAATTTATTGTTTGCTTTTAGTTCTTTTAAAATTCAAAAATCAAACAAATATTTTTATATTTGATTTGCTTTCGAAAAGAAACAAGTAATTTCCATTTGCAATTCCTTGAGAGAATACGACATTGGGTGCTTCCTATATACTACAATTGCCCTGTATACTTGCGGGTCGCTTTTGGACAATATATTTTGAGGCAAACAAGTTTTTGGCGCCGTTGCCGGAGAACTGCAAGGCGAAATTGTTTGTTTCATTGTAATTATTTTTGTTCCTAGTTTTTTGCTTTTATTTGTTTTCAGAAATTTTATGCAAGGGAGAAGATTTCTGGAAGGAGAGATTGTCCCTTTTGTTGATAACATTCACAGGGTCTGCAGAGAAAGAAGAGAGCTGGATTTAATTAAAGAAGAAGTTGATCAAGAAGAGAAAGTGAATCAAGAAGAATAAGAAGAACAAGTCAATCAACAAGACATAATGGCATAGGAACACCGAACCATGAAGGAGTATGCCCGGCCAATCATAGGCACCGTGACATCATGTATCAGGCTTGATGCGGCTGCCCGGAATTATAAGCTGAAGAACATACATTATAGCATGCTCCCATCCTTCTATGGAGTGGCAAATGAAGACCCCCTGAATTTCATCAGAGATTTCTATACCACCATTCAGACTTTTCCTTTGCAAGGTCTGACTGAAGATCAGCTGCGGATGAGATGTTTTCCCTATTCTTTGAAGGACGCAACTAAATCATGGTTGATGACACTTACTCCCAACTCTTTGACTACCTGGGAAGAGGTGTACAACAAATTTATGCAGAAGTTCTACTCTCACCAAAAGACAGCTGAACTGAGATCGAAGATTGCAACCTTCACACAAATGGAAGGAGAACCTTTTCATGAAGCATGGGAGAGGTTCAAGATGTTGCAAATCCAGTGCCCCCACCATCACTATCCACTGCAGCTGCTCAACCAATTCTTTTATGATGGGCTTACATATCAGAGCAAAAGTATAGTTGATAATGCAGCTGGAGGGGCAATGGGGGAGAAAACTGCTGAGGAGACATATGACTTGTATGAAATGCTTGGGGCCAATTCTCAGTAGAAAAGTGTGAGAGGAAGAAGAGTTGGAATACAAGAAGGAGCCCCTGTAAAAGATGTGGCCATGCAATTAGCCGAGCTTACTAAACAAGTCAAGCTCCTATCCATGAAGGGAAGCACATCAGCTCAACAACAAGAGGTATGTGGTGTTTATGGCATTTTTGGCTATGGTGCTAATATTTGTCCCTCTAGTTTTGATGTCTATACAGGTGAGCCAGAGCAAGCACAGGCTTTGGATGGTTTCCAACCTAGGGTAAGGAATGACCCCTACTCCAATACTTATAACCAAGGTTGGAGAAACCATCCAAACTTTTCCTGGAGAAACAACAACCAACAGTAACAGCAGCCTCAAATCCAAATGATGCAAAGAGGTAACCACCAAGGAGAAGCATCGGGTCAATAACAAAGGAAGCTTTCTTTAGAGGATAGCTTGAATGCCTTCATTCAAGTTAGTACTCAAAATCAGGAGGCCAACAATAGGAGATTTGATTCTTTGGAAGCTTTAGTAAGAAAGATGGAGACTTAAGTTGGGCAAATTGCAAATCATATGCAAGCACACCAATAAGGGAAACTTCCTAGCCAACCAAAGCAAGCTAAGGCAATCTCGGTCCTTAGGAGTGGTAAGGTAATTAATAAGACTGTTGGTGATAACTCTGATAATGCAGGAGTCGATCTTGATCAACCTGAAGGGGAAAAGAACGATAAAAAGCCAGGAGAGAAGGAGACAGCTATGGAGACGCCAGCTTCCCCTCCTCAATTGCACAAGGCAGATGATCCTTACAGACCACCCATTCCATTTTTGAGTCGGCTAAAAAAGGGTAAGCAGGATAAGCAATTTGATGAGCTATTCAAAATGCTATCCAAGGTAAGTGTTAATTTGCCTTTACTTGATGTGATAAAGAATGTGCCTTCTTATGCTAAATTTTTCAAAGAACTGAATTCTAAAAAAAGGAGGTTGGAAATGGAAGAAAAAATTATTGTGTCTGAGGTGGCTAATGCTGTACTCCAGCATAAGTTACCTCCCAAAGCTAAAGACCCTAGTAGTTTTTTGATTGACATTAGTATGGGTAATGGGGAAGAAGCTAAAGGCATGCTAGACTTAGGTGCAAGTATCAACTTGATGCCCTATGCGTTGTTTTTGCAATGAATTTAGGAGAATTGAGGCCCACTAAAATGTGTCTGCAACTAGCTGATAGGTCTTTGAGATTCCCTAAGGGAATTATAGAGGATGTGCTAGTGCAAGTTGGAGGGTTAATTGTGCCTGTTGACTTTGTGGTATTGGACATGGGGGACGAGTTATCCAATGGGCCAGAATTGCATATTTTGTTAGGGCGCCCTTTCATGGCAACAACTAATACCTTGATTGATGTTAAAAATGGAAAGTTAACCATGACTGTTTTGGGTCAAACTGTTGAGTTTTCTATTTTTAATAATCTTACTGTGTTGAGCACATCATTGCATGAAGAATGTTCCTTTATTGACTGTATTGATGCTGCTGTTCAACAAGTTTTCTTGTAGGATGCCTTCGAGGATAAGCTGGAACTAGCAATCACACTTGAAAAAGGAGTTGAAATCTATGTTCCTGAAATAGTGAACTACATTGAGGATTTAGATGTTGTGGAAGTAAGAGAGGTGGGAAATGAGGAGATTGTGGAGCTTCCTTTGATTCAAAAGGGAGAGAAAAAACCTTCACAAACCTTAGAACTTAAAGAGCTGCCTAAGCACCTAAAATATGTGTTCTTAAGTGAGGGAGAGAATTCACCTGTGATAATTTCTGCTTTATTGAGTGAAAAAGAAGAGGAAAGATTAGTGAGTGAATTAAAAAGGTTAAAGAGGGCAATAGGTTGGGGGTTAAGTGACATCAAGGGAATCAGTCCCTCTATGTGCATGCATAGGATAACATTAGAAGAGGGAGTTAAGCCTAAGAGGGAGATGCAAAGAAGGTTGAACCCCCATATGAGAGAGGTAGTGAAGAAGGAAGTGCTGAAATTGTTGGATGAGGGAGTGATCTATCCTATTGCGGATAATGATTGGGTGAGCCCTGTTCATGTGGTTCCTAAGAAATCAGGAATCATAGTTGTGGAAAATGCAAACAATGAGTTAATCCCAACCAGGACTGTTACTGGGTGGAAAATGTGCATAGATTATAGGAAATTGAAAAATGACACCAAGAAGGATCACTTTCCCTTACCCTTTATTGATCAAATGTTGGATAAACTTGCTGGACATTCTTACTACTATTTTCTCGATGGACTTTCAGGTTATTATCAAGTGGCAATAGCACCGGAGGATCAAGCAAAAACCACTTTCACATGTCCATTTAGGACATTTGCTTTTCGAAGGATGCCATTTGGGCTATGCAACGCTCCAGCAACATTTCAAAGACGCATGATGTCAGTATTTTCTGACATGATTGATGATTTCATAGAGGTATTTATGGATGACTTCTCTGTCTTTGGTAATTCATTTGATGATTGTCTTAATAAATTGGTGCTTGTGCTTGAAAGATGTATTGAGTGTAATCTTACTTTGAGTTGGGAGAAGAGTCACTTCATGGTAACTCATGGCATCGTGTTGGGACATGTTGTATCTAGTAAGGGCATAGAGGTTGACAAGGCCAAAGTGGACTTGATTACAAACTTACCCCCTCCCACCTCTATTAAAGGGATAAGAAGTTTTTTAGGGCATGCAGGTTTTTATAGGAGGTTTATTAAGGATTTTTCCAAATTAAGTCAACCTCTTTGTAGGTTACTAGGAAAAGATGTTCCTTTTGATTTTGCTGATAAATGCATACATGCTTTTGATACCCTGAAAGAAAAGCTCACCATTGCACCTATCATTGTTGCCCCTGATTGGGCCTTACCTTTTGAAATCATGTGTGATGCATCCAATCATGCATTAGGGGCTATTTTGGGACAAAGGGTTGAAAAGTTCTTAAGAGTCATATATTATGCTAGTTTAACCCTTAATGATGCCCAAGTGAATTACACCACAACTGAGAAGGAAATGTTAGCTGTTGTCTTTGCATTAGATAAGTTTAGGGCATACTTGATTGAGTCTAAAGTAATTGTGCATTCTGATCATGCTGCTTTGAAATATCTTTTGTCTAAACAACACGCTAAAACACGCTTAATTAGGTGGGTTTTACTTTTGCAAGAATTCGACTGTGAGATTCGGGATAAAAAGGGGAGTGAAAATGTGGTGGCTGATCACTTATCTAGGTTACCCGTTTCAAATGATGAACTTGCATCAAATGAGACTCATAATGATTTGGAGTCATTTCTTGATGAACAGTTGTTTGGGGTATCACAAGTCCCATGGTTTGCTGATATTACTAATTATCTTACATGTGATGTATTGCGAACTAACATGTCTTATCAAGAAAAGAAAAGGTTCTTGCATGAGTGCAGGTATTATTTTTGGGATGAACCTTATTTGTTTAGAATTTGCAAAGATGAGATTGTTCACAGGTGTATTCCAGAGGATGAACAACAAAGTGTCCTGAAATTTTGCCATGATCTCAGTTGTGGTGGGCACTTTGGAGGGAAGAAGACGGCTGAAAAAGTTCTCCAAAGTGGTTTGTATTGGCCTACTCTTTTCAAAGATGCCCATAATTACTGTAAGCAATGTGATAGGTGCCAAAGAGTAGGTAATATCGGTAGGAGAAATGAAATGCCCCTTATTAACTACATTGTTGTTGAAATTTTTGATGTATGGGGTATTGATTTTATGGGGCCTTTCCTTATCTCCTTTGGTTTTCAATATATTTTGGTTGCTGTAGATTATGTTTCTAAGTGGGTGGAAGCAATTCCAACCCGAACTAATGATGCTCATGTTGTTGTCAAGTTTGTGAAGGATTTTATTCTCAGCAGGCATGGGGCACCAAGGGTGATGGTTAGCGATGGGGATAGTCACTTCTACAACAAGCTGTTTGAGAAGCTAATACAAAAGTCAGGAGTAAAGCATAAGGTGGCAACTCCCTATCACCCACAAACCTCTGGGCAAGTAGAAACATCTAACAAGCATATCAAAGGGATTTTGGAGAAAACAGTGAATGTATCAAGGAAGGACTGGTCACTTCATCTCAGCGAAGCATTATGGGCATACTGGACAGCATACAAGGCTCCTTTGGGGATGAGTCCATTTCGGCTGGTGTATGGCAAGGCTTGCCATTTGCCAGTTGAATTGGAACATAAAGCATACTGGGCTATCAAAGCAATGAATTTCAACTTGGAAAAAGCAAAAGAGAGAAGGATGCTGCAATTGTCCGAGTTGGATGAACTCCGAAATGAAGCATATGAGAACTCTCAGATATACAAAGAGAAGACTAAGGCTTTGCATGACAAAAACCTTGTTCAAAAAGTGTTTGAATCGGGTATGAAAGTTCTTATATTCAACTCTCGGTTACGCCTTTTTCCAGGTAAACTCAAATCTCGTTGGAGTGGCCCTTTTATTGTCAAAATGGTATTTCCCTCGGGAGTTGTTGAATTGTTTAACTCTCGAACAAATGAAATTTTTCGAGTCAATGGTCAGAGAGTTAAGCCATACTATGAGGGTGTGGAAGGGTTTAAGGAAGTTCAAATCATTTTGCTCAAGGATCCTTAAATCTTTCCGAAGCATCTAGCTAAGACGACGTTAAAGAAGCGCTTTTTGGAAGGCAACCCAAATAAGTTATTTTTTTTTCCTTTTATTGTTCCTGATTTATTTGTAAATCTAAGAATTATATATATATATATATATATATATATATATATATATATATATATATATATATATATATATATATATATATATAAAACAAAAAAATTAAAAATAAAAAAAAGGGGGATCTTTGCTTTATTTTTTATTATTTTTAATATTGTTAGTTCGTATTTATGCTGTGGTTTTGCTGTGAATTTGTGTTGGTCTCAGGGATTAGGAAATGTGCAATTATAAGCATCACTGCAAAAATTGGCAATCAGATTGCGGAATTGGTGCACAGCTAGCAATTGGCATTGACTACCAGAAGCTGAATAATGCCATAAGGAAGGATCATTTTCCACTACCATTCATTGATTAAATGTTGGAAAGACTCTCTGGGCACTAATTCTATTATTTCGTAAATGGTTTATTAGGCTATTTTCAAATTCCAATAGCCCCTAAAGATCAAAAGAAAACCATCTTCACGTGCCTATAAGGAACCTTTGCATATAGGAGGAAGCCATTCGGATTATGCAATGCACCAGCCATATTTTAGAGGTGCATGACAACCATCTTTGATGATTTGGTTGAAGACATAATGGAGGTGTTCATGGATGATTTCTCTGTGCATGGGGATTCCTTTGAAGAATGTTTGATGAATTTAGAAAGAGTGCTTGTTTGGTGCGAAGAAACTAACTTGGTGCTAAATTGGGAGAAATGCCACTTTATGGCACAAGAAGGCATAGTGTTAAGGCATAAGATTTCTAGTAAAGGCATTAAGGTGGATAGGGCAAAAACTAAGATTATTGAGAAGTTGCCACCTACTTCAGATAAAGCAATTGGGAGTTTCCTTAGACATGTGGGTTTCTATAGAAGGTTCATCAAGGACTTCTCCAAAATTGCAAGACCCTTAATAAGGCTCCTTGAGAAAGATGTTAAATTTAATTTTGATGAGGAGTGCATGAATGCCTTTAACACCTTCAAAACTAAACTCATTAATGCACCTATTATGGTAGCATCGGACTGGAGTTTGCCTTTTGAACTAATGTGATGCAAGCGACTTCACGGTTAGCATGGTATTAGGGCAAAGAAAAGACAAGCACTTCTAGCCCATCTACTATGCTAGCAAGACCATGATTGATGCTTAAGCAAATTACACTACTACTGAGAATGAATTGCTAGCTGTGGTCTTTGCTTTTGACAAGTTTTACTCCTACTTGATCTTGTCAAAAGTGATTGTCTACACTGATCATTCGACTTTGAGGTACCTTTTCTCCAAGACTGATGCAAAGCCAAGACTAATTAAATGGGTATTACTCTTGTAAGAGTTTAATGTAGAGATTCAAGACAAGAGAGGGGCAGAAAATCTAGCAGCAGATCACCTCTCACGTCTTGAGAACCCATATTTGGAAAAGCTAGAAGAAGAAGACATTAATGATCATTTTCCAGATGAGCAACTTTGCACCATGGTAAGTTAGGTATGCACTTCTAACTTGGAAACTCCATAGTTTACTGATTATGCTAATTACCCTATTATAAGGGAACACTAAAGGGGCTTTCATATCAGCAAAAGAATAAATTCTTTTCTGACTTGAAATATTTCCTTTGGAAGGACCTCCTTTTTTTTTTTTTTTTTTTTTTTTAAATCTGTGCTAATAGGATAATTTAGAGGTGTGTGGCATGGCTAGAGACCATGAACATTCTAAGTCATTGCCACAATAGACCAGCAAGAGGGCATTATAGGCCAAGTAGAATGGCACAAAATGGTATCCTTAAGTGTGAAATTTTTTATGCATGGGGTATCAACTTCATGGGACCCTTTCTCATTTCCTTTGGAAATAAGCACATTCTTATGGCTGTTGACTATATGTCCAAATGGGTAGAGGCTCAAGCTCTACCCAAAAATGATCCAGGGTTGTGGTAAAATTTTTGAAAAGCTTTTCTTTAGGTTTGGCACTCTTAAGGCCATTATTAGTGATAGGGGAACACATTTTTGTAACTCTGGCATGTATTTGATGAGATGAGTTATTATGAATATGTTGTGGTGTCCCTCCCACATGGAGGGACCCACATGCATATAAAAAGGAAACAAAAAAACAGAAAAGGAAAGGTGGGCACCAACTTATCAAAATTCAGTGCCTAACTCGTTGAATTATTACCCCTTGCATGCCTATAAAAGGGCATGCAAGGCTCATAAATTTTACATAGAGCACTTGCATAAATTGCAAGAGAAAGAAAAGAGGGAGAGAGGTTTTTAGAGTTTTGGGAAATAATTCCTAAAAAGGGGAGTGACAAAATAGTGAGAAAAATACTTTGGGGTATTTTGGGAAACACAGTGAGTGTTACTATTTTGGTGAGATCTCATTTAAACTCTTTTGTACCTACTATTTTTAATAGTGAAAGTTTTATTCGGAGTTTGTCCCATAGACATAGCCCAAAATTAAGGGTGAACCACGTTAAATTATTGGTATTATTTTTATTAATTATTATTATTCCGCAATTATCTTGTTGATTATACCCGCTGTGCCCAACAAGTGGTATCAGAGTTGCTTGGTTGATGATCCCAACCCAGTAATATTCTTAGTATGCTCTGTGGTTGCAGCATAGACTGATCTTCCATATTAGAAAATATTTTATTAGAACTAAATAAAATTGCGGTCCGGTGCAGTGCGATATTTTGAGAAAAGAAATATATCGCGTAGAAGAGAAAAATCTAAGAAAATTTCTGGTGCAATCCGTTTCAAAAACGGTTGTAAAATTAGAATTTTGGTGAATAGTAAAATAGTAATAATGCAAATTTTGTTGCATGATTACTATTCCAACTTGACTACTATTTCAACTCTGTAGCAGACAAGTTCATCACTGTAGCAGAGTTACTATTCAAGTCCATAACTGTAGCAGCCCAGCCTGTCATTATAGCAGTCTAGCCCAGTTACTGTTGCAAGTCCAGCCCAAGTACTGTTGATATAGTACTATTCACATATACGATACTATTCATGCATACAGTACTGTTCACCTATACGGTTCTTGTAAAAACTATTGAAGCTATTGAGGCAAAGACAAGTAAAATGATCAACTTAAATGGCACAAATTACCACATATGGAAAAACAAGATGAAAGATCACCTGTTTGTGATGAAAATTGCATTTATTAGTGTTTTCTACAAATAAACCTAAAGACAAATCAAATGAGGAATGGAAGTTTGAGCACGAGCAAGTGTGTGGTTTTATTCGGCAATTTGTCGAAGATAATATGTACAATCACATTTGTAATAAGACTTATGCAAAAACATTGTGGAATAAGCTTGAAGAGCTGTATGCTTCTAATATTGGCAATAATAAATTATTTTACTTGACAAAATTGATGCAAGTAAAATATCGAGAAGGCACTTCTGTAGCAGATCATCTTAATGAAATGCAAGGGATCGTGTACTAGTTGTCAGGAATGGGCATAAAGTTTAACGATGAAGTACTTGCTCTTATGGTGCTAGCCTCTCTACCAGAGTCATGGGAGACTTTAAAGATCTCACTAATTCTGCGCCTAACAGTGTGATAAATATGGAGGTTGTTAAAAGTGGTATTCTGAATGAAGAGATAAGACGGAGATCACGAAATTCAACCTCTTCATCACAGCCAGAAGTTCTAGTTACAAAATCTAGAGGGAGAAGCCAATATAGGGGATCAAAATCCAGAGACAAGAGCTGAGGGAAATCAAATAAATATGCAAATGTTGAGTGCCATCACTGCAAAAGGAAGGGGCATATCAAGAGATTCTGCCGACAGCTCAAAAAGGAGAAGAACAAAGGCAAGGAGAAAAAGCATAATGACAGCAACGATGATGAACAAACAATTACTATCAATGAATTTAACATCCTACGAGATGAAGAACTTGTCAATCTTGTAACCCAAAAAGCCAGTTGGGTGATTGACAATGGTGCTACCATCCATGCTACATCGCGTAGAGAATTCTTCTCATCATACACAACTGGAGACTTTGGTGTTGTTAAGATGGGAAATAAAGGCCTGTCAAAAGTTATTAGCAAAGGAGATGTTTGCTTAGAGATGGAGAATGGCATAGGGCTAATCCTCAGAAATATGAGGCATATTCCAGATATGCAGCTGAATCTGATTTCAGTAGGTAGACTAGATGATGAAGGTTTTTGCAACACCTTCATGAATGGTTGATGGAAACTCACTAAAGGTTCCTTGGTGGTGGCCAGAGGTCAAAAGTACTCATCACTCTATGTGATGAATGCAAAGCTCTCCAATGACAGTGTGAATGCTTTAGAGAAAGATAATACAGTTGAGTTATGGCATAAGAGACTGGGTCATATGAGTGAGAAAGGGATGACCTATCTGGTCAAGAAGAATGTGCTATCTGGGATAAAGTAGGTGCATTTAGATAAATGTACAGATTGTTTGGCGGGAAAGCAAAACATAGTTACTTTCAAGAGTTCTCCTCCTTCGAGAATGAAGAATGTGTTGGATCTGATACATTCAGATTTGTGTGGACCAATGCCAAAGTCACTTGGTGGTGCTCAGTACTTTCTGACTTTTATTGATGATCATTCTCGGAAGACATGGGTATATACCTTGAAGACAAAAGATAAGGTGTTAAATGTCTTCAAGCAGTTTCATACCTCAGCTGAGAGACAGACTGGGAAAAAATTAAAGTGCATCCGGATAGACAATGGTGGAGAATACACTGGACCATTTCATGCTTACTGTAAAGAGCATGGTATTTAGCATCAAACGACACCTCCAAAGATGCCACAGTTGAATGGCTTAGCTGAGAGGATGAATAGAACTTTGATGGAGAGAGTCAGATGTCTACTCTCACATGCAAAGTTACCTAAGATGTTTTGGGGTAAAGCTCTTCAAACAGCTGCATATTTATTGAATCATTCAACCTTTGTCCCTCTCAAGAATGATATCCTGGAGAGAGTTTGGTTAGGAAAGAATGTTTCCTATGATCATCTATGGGTGTTTGGTTGTAAAGCATTTGTTCATATTCCTAAGGATAAGAGATCCAAGCTTGATGCCAAGACAAGACAGTGTATCTTTATTAGCTATGGTCAAGATCAATCTGGCTATAGATTTTATGATCCGGTTGAGAAGAGACTTGTCAAGAGCCATGATGCTATATTTGTTGAGGATGAGACCATTGAAAATATTGACAAAATGGAGAAAGATGTTCCTTCTAATGGTGACTCATCAGATTTGGAATTAATTTCTCCAACACCGGTGCTAAGAGAGGTTGGAGATGAAGACCAGAATAATCCACCTAATGAAGATGATGCTTCCATAAAAGTTGGTGCTGAGAATGCTGAAGATGAATCAGATGATGAAAATGATGATGATGTTCATCACCAACCACCAACACCTATGGCTTCCCTAGTTCCATTGAGAAGAAGTGATAGAAGAAGACAACCATCTATTAGATATTCAGCAAATGAGTATGTGTTGCTGACTGACGAGGGAGAACCATAAAGTTTTGGAGAAGCTATGGATAATGAACACAAAAAGAAGTGGATTGAAGCCATGCAAGATGAGATGAAGTCCTTGTATGAGAATAAAACATTTGAGCTGGTGAAGTTACCTAAAGGCAAAAGAGCTTTGAAAAATAAATAGGTGTTCAGGTTCAAGCATGAAGAACACAATTCCAATCCCCGATTCAAAGCCAGACTAGTTGTTAAAGGGTTCAACCAAAGAAAAGGCATTGATTTTGATGAGATATTTTCACCTGTTGTAAAAATGACATCCATTCATACTGTGCTGGGGTTAGCAGCAAGTCTTAATTTGGAGATTGAGCAAATGGATGTGAAAACTACCTTTCTACATGGGGATTTAGAAGAGGACGTATACATGGAGCAACCAGAGGGTTTCAAAGTTAAAGGAAAAGAGGATAATGTCTGCAAGTTGAAGAAAAGATTGTATGGCTTAAAACAAGCACCGAGACAATGGTACAAGAAATTTGAGTCTGTTATGGGGGAGCAAGGCTACAAGAAGACTACTTCAGACCATTGTGTTTTTTTGTAGAAATTCTTGGATATGTTGACAAAGATTCTATCAAAAGAGTCATTTGAATACTGTCGGTTGGCTGCAGGAATGATGGAACCCTCTGTGTGATCGGGAGGGGGAGATTTGTTGTGATGTCCCTTCCATATAGAGGGACCCACATGTATATAAAAAAGAAAAAAAAACAGAAAAGGGGAGGTGGGCACCAACTTATCAAAATTCGGCGCCTAACTCATTGAATTATTACCCCTTGCATGCCTATAAAAGGGCATGCAAGGCTCATAAATTTTACATAGAGCACTTGCATAAATTGCAAGAGAAAGAAAAGAGAGAGAGAGATTTTTAGAGTTTTGGGAAATAATTCCTAAAAAGGGGAGTGACAAAATAGTGAGAAAAATACTTTGGGGTATTTTTGGGAAACACAGTGAGTGTTACTATTTTGGTGAGATCTTATTTAGACTCTCTTGTACCTACTATTTTTAATAGTGGAAGTTTTATTCGGAGTTTGTCCCATGGACGTAGCCCAAAATTAAGAGTGAACCACGTTAAATTGCTGGTGTTATTTTTGTTGATTATTATTATTTCACAATTATCTTATTGATTATACCCGCTGTGCCCAGCAGAATATACTACTTGAGTCCTATTTATTGGATGTCCTAGAATTATAGCTAGAAGCTTAGTTGATGAGTTGATGGTTAGCATGTGGCCTTTCATATGGTCAAAGACCCTTTCCTATGAATCAACTAAAATATGATAGATGGCCAAGTTTTAAATGTTCAACTGGGTAAAACTAGGAATCGAACAAGTGCAGTTCAATCTATAAACAAATATAACAAGTTTACTAATAGTATATAACAATGTAATTTTATCATAAGTGATATAACAAATTAGTACATGACTTTTAAACAGACGCTAATGAGATTTTCTCAATGAATGTATTGGAATAGGTATTTAACTATACTGCACAATGCATTTATATAGTACCATACAGCATTTATATAGCACAATGCATGTATAGATATAAATTAATAAATATTCAATTCCGGATATTAACGAAAGCATGTTAAGAGTGAGAATTGTCTGATTTGTCCATCATATCATAATCAAATAACTTGATATATAGAGATCTCCTGTGAGGCTCGTCTGGTTAATTTATTTATTTATTTATTTATTTTGTAATAAGAATAGATAAGTATAGACCAAATGCACTGAATAATTTTTTGCAAGTAAAATGCACCAAAAATACTAAATTTTTAATGATTTCTTATTTTGCTTATTAAAAATTAATTTATTATAAAAGTATCACTAACTTTTTATTTTTATTTTTTTTACCGCCAAGTCATTAAGCTAATTCCAATGAAAAACTCACTGAAAAGCTGATGTGATATTCCACATCACCTGTAAATGATGATTAAGCTGGGCATATCAACTTACCACGTCAGATTATTAAAATTACTTGCAAAGTCAATGAACTTTATGTTTTTTATAATCTGGTCACTAACTTTCAATTTCTTATAATTTGATCACTAAATTTTAATTTTTTCATAGGAGAGTCACAAAGATAAATCTGACACATCTAAAGACGATTTCTATCATTTCTAACTACAGTTTTGAGAGTTCTTATTATCATTCAGTTCCTTGCATCTAGAGTTCTTAGATGCAAAAAGCTGATGTGATATTCCACATCACCTGTAAATGATGATTAAGCTGGGCATATCAACTTACCACGTCAGATTATGAAAATTACCTGCAAAGTCAATGAACTTTATGTTTTTTCTAATCCGGTCACTAACTTTCAATTTCTTATAATTTGATCACTAAATTTTAATTTTTTCATAGGAGAGTCACAAAGATAAATCTGACACATCTAAAGACGATTTCTATCATTTCTAACTACGGTTTTGAGAGTTCTTATTATCATTTAGTTCCTTGCATCTAGAGTTCTTATTACATATTTAATCGCTTGATGTTGAACAGAGATAAAGATCGAAGAACGAAACTATTGAAACTTTTCGCCATTTTTTGGCAAAAAAGAGAAAAGTGAGGGCGAGTGACTCATGCTTTTATATTCCTGATATCAGGATCAGTTGATCGAAGTCAATCCCGATGAGTTTTTCACTGGATTTTTCTTCATGACCGCCTGTGAAAAATTAAATCTTAGTAATCAAATTATAAGAAATTAAATATCAGTAATGTGATTGTAAAATAGTATAAAGTTTAGTGACTTTATTTGCAATTTTAATAATCTAATGTGACAAGTTGACGTGTCTAGTTTAGTTAGCATTTGCAGATAACATAGAATGCTACATCAATTTTCCGGTGAGTTCTTCATCGAAACTAGCTTAATGACCCACCGGTGAAAAAAAAAGGTTAATGATACTTTTATAATAAATTAATTTTTAGTGTGTAAAATAGAAAATTATTAAAAATTTAGTGATTTTTGGTACATTTTACTCAATTTTTCGCTTTTATGGTAAATTATATTTGGACGTATATACCATGCATATTATTCTTATATACAAATTTGGTTCTTGGAAAACATTGAGCGCCACATGGCAGTGGTAATTTAATATAGAAACAAGTTTAATCTTTTACATCAAAAATTAAATAATCCTCCAAAAGTGCTAAAAGGCAAGAATCAACAATCATTGAAAGCAAAATCATTTGTAATCAAACATTCTCGGTAACTTTCACGACATGCTCCTCTTTTTGACTGGTCTTGTATATGTAATGCTAATTCGCCTTGGAAATTAGCTTTTTATAATTATCACTATATTAATTATATAAAAATGATTATTGAAGGATTCAAGATTAATGCTACATATCTTAGAGAGCTTTTTTTTTATATAAAAAAAAAACTTTTTACATAAAATGAGAGAAGTTATAAGCTATCTTACCTTAAAAAAAAAGTGTTTACTCAAATACTTTGAGTCACTGACATACATAATATATCACAAATTTTTTTTTTTTTTTGTGAATTTATTAATTTTGATATAAATAATTATTCTCGAAAAATTAATAATATAAACTTAATATAATACGTGAAATATAACTTATAAAATTATCTTATTAGCTAGTAAATTAAAATTTAATTAAACTCTTAATTTTGTCTGAGTATTCATAAACAGTTGATAATTGAAGGAATAAGTTGTTATTAACAAGAGAAAGATCCATGATTTTGTTAGAAAGCCTTTTTTTTTTTTTTTTTTTTCCTGTCCTAATTCAATTATAGAGTTGTAATTGAAAGTTGCAGATCCAAGAATTCCCTTACTTTCATGCAAAATTCTCTTGTATGTTAGAAAAAAAAGAGCTTTATGCTGACGGTGACCTTGTAGATAAAATAGGCAATCAAGATAGATGATTTTATTTTTAATTAAAAGAAAATAAAGACTGCTAAATTATAGAGGTGAAACTTTGTCTTAGTATATCAATTTTTTTTTTCTATTTTTTATTCTTAAAAATGCCATCAGTCACTTCTTTGTCTCTCTCAAAAGTTTAGAGGTTTTGGGATGAGAGAGTATTGCAATAAAGGAGAAAAGTAATTGTAATGCCTCATGAAAAGTGTGTGCGTTTTGAATACTTTAGTGCACTAATGACCCCTAAAAAGAATACAAGAAGTGGGTTCATGCTTTTTAATGTCCTTTTTCCCTTTTCTTTTTATCACCTTGTAATCATTTGGAAATCGATCATGTTTCAAGACATATCATACATGATCATAACGTCTAGTAACAATTTGTAAAGAATCTTTTTAGGCCATTAGCAAATAATAATGTATTGGGTGTTCAATGATGGGTGTCTAATAGCAAAATTATTTTGCTTATAGTAAGTGCGTAATTGATTAACTGTCAAAATCATCTTGTACAAAATTAATTTACTTATTCTAAATTAAATATTTACTCATAAATTTTTGTATTACTTTAATATCATTGAGTATGAAATCCATTTTTCAATACATCTTTTCGAGTGCAATTAGACCGATAGTATTTATTATAAATAAATTAGTTGACATTTATTTTTTTTATTTTAATTGACATAGCTATTAGTCCGACAATAAGTCTCAAATATGAGTTCTAGGGTTCAACATATTGAAGTATGAAATTTTGATACCAACATACTATAAATGAATTCATCACTTGCTTATTTATTATTGAAAATTCATGCATTCATAGCCGAAGAAAAATTGTGTTGACTAATCACACTATACATTACTCGCTCCTTTTCAAGATATTTGTCATTTTATAGAATTTTTTTTTGTTTAAATTTATTTGTCGTTATAGGATTTTAAGAATGTATTTATTTATTTTTTCAACTTTTACCTTTTATTTATTCTTCCATTAAATATTTGTATTAATTATTTTTTTACATCAAAATCAATGAAGAATATTTTAGTCTTTCTATCTTAAAATTATAACAATTTAATAATTTTCTTAATCAATTTGCCAAAATTTTAAACAATATATATTTTAAAATTAAAGGAGTATTATATAATGTGATTTTAAAATAGGAAGAAGAAGAAACATTGCCTTTCGAAAGTTTTCATTCTTTGTTTCATTCTCCAACCACAAGTTTGGATTGTTGCAAACGAAAAATTATCCAAATGTTTAGCCTTTAACAATTCCACATGAACAAGTGGAGAATTCTCCTTTCAATTTACTGTAAATCAAAGAATAGATTTTAAGGTTTGCAAAATACTTTTGTTAGCAAGTATTGGTTCGACAATGGCTAATCTTAGTAGACCTAGAGTTTTCTCAAATTACAACCTGGTCCCTGTATTTGTAAGTTACAAAATTATATCCTTGTGATTTTTACAAATTGATCCTATAGTAACTTTATAACTTTTACAATAAGATTTAAACATGAGTCCTAAAATTCAACTCGTTCAATGTGTACAAATGGATTTTGACACTTGCCTACTTATTGATGGGAGTTCATAGTTGTTCGTAGCAGAAAAATAAATGCAGTGATTTTTTTTTTTATTTTCAATTACTAAAATATATGTTATCTTTTATTGCGATTCAATAATACAAAGAACAATAAATAAACTCATCTTTCAAAACATTTTATTTTCATTTAATTGTGCAGTAAGTTCAGACTTGTCATAAACCAAAAATTGTCTAAGTATCCTGTCTCTAACAATAACACACTCGAAAAAATATTGAAATTTCCTTTCAATTTATTGTAAATTAAAGAAATGAATTGAGAGACTCATAAAATACTTGTGTTGGACGGTAGCTAAATTTTATAAATGTTCTTATAAGACTTTTTTATATAGTGTCTAGATTTTTATCAAATTAGAACCTGGTCTATATTTTTAAGCGACGCAGTTAGGTCCTTATACCTTTTACAAGTTAGCCTTTAAATTAAATTAAATTGAATAATTTAACTGAAGTCATTTTAAAATGATTATAACTATACGATTAAACCCAAAAAAGTTTCATAAATTTTTCAAGTTAAACTTAATTTCTCCGCTTAAATTTTTTATGACTTGTCCTTATTTTGTGTAACCCATTAATTTTCAAATATGATGACAATAAATATGAATTATAATCCTTAAATAAACAAATTTTATTTATTATTAATTTAATAAATAAATTAATTCATTTATATTTATAAATTAAGATTGGCTAGCAGTGGGTCATGACTACTCGATTTTTTTTTTTTCTCTTTTGAAAACAACTACTCGAATGTTGATAACATTATTTATTGATTTGCAATAACCTATTTTGTGATTGGTTTATTTTTCATGTAGTTAGATCATTTTACCACTGTATTCCAAAATGTAAAATGCGCCAAAAATCACTAAATTTTTGGTGATTTTCTATGCTGTTCACTAAAAATTAATTTATTATAGAAGTGTCACTAAATTTTTATTTTTTTCTGGCGGGTCACTAAACCAATTTCGATGAATACCTATTTCATCTTCATTGGGATTGACTTCAATCAACTCATCTTAATGTCAGGAATACAAAAACACGAGTCACTTGCCCTCACTCTTCTCTTTTTCATTGGAAAATGGCTAAAAGTTTCAATAGTTTCATTTTTCGATCTCCATTTTTATTCAACTTCAAGAGATGAAATAGGTATTGAAATGAAACTCTAGATGTGAAGAGTTGAATAATACTAAGAAATCTCAAAACCGTGGTTGAAATTGACAAAAATCATCCTTAGATGTGTTAGATTTATCTTCATGACCCTCCTGTGAAAAAAATTAAAATTTAGTTATCAAATTGTAAAAAATTGAATGTTAGTGATCAAATTAAAAAATAATATAAAGTTTAATGACTTTGCTTAGAATTTTAATAATCTGACATGGCAAGCTGACGTGTCCAGTTTAGTCAGCATTTGCATATGACGTGAATTATCATGTCAGCTTTCCAGTGAGTTCTTTATTTGGAATTGGTTTAGTGATTTGTCAGTGAGAAAAAAATTAAAATTTAGTGACACTTCTGTAATAAATTAATTTTTAATGAACAAAATAAAAAATACCAAAAATTTAGTATTTTTGGTACTTTTTACCCTATTCCAAATTAGACATACAGTGTGAATTTAGTATTCACTTTATAGAAGTCTATTTCTATCAGTTGTTTAGACTTAGCTAATATCTTTAAAGCAAAATTTGAAACCCATTTTAAAACTTTTCTATTTACGTTGATCAAGGATTTTCATGAGCTATTACTAGTAAAATAAAGTGGTAAATTGTTTAAAGTGGTAAATTGTAATATTTGAAGAAACTGCATAGTATTAGTAGGTAAGTGAGGATGAACAAAAATGAACCTTGATGGCAAAGGTGTCTATTGGAGACTTATTGAAAACTTGATGGACAATAACAAGGTTGGTAAAAAAAGTTGGAAATGCTAAAGAAGAACTATGGAGATGGAGGTAGAATGTTAGAGATGATGCCAAATATAATTATGCGAAGTGATATTAGGAGATAATAGAAATGATGAGAGATATGACATGAAGAAGAATATGCACACCAAACGAACCAAGTGTTAGATGAAAATAAGCAAATAGATGAGTTTGGTTCAATGACATGAGCAAAACGAACATGATATGGGTCTAGAACTTAATAATGAAATTGAGGATCCAAAGAGAAAACAAAGACGGCCAGATAAGTTTGATTAGATGAAAAGTCATCTACCATTGATAGTTCTCCCCTCGACCATTAATGATATTTTCCTTTCCAAGGAAAATTTACCATTCCAATAAAAGTTTATATTTCCAATATGAAAAGTCTTTTCATAAAGCACTATTGACCAGCTTTATGTCCTATCCTAACAGATGCCATAATTCCTCATTCAATATTTATAGATCTTAAAACCCTTTAGTTTCATTTTGAATGACCACTCTCTCTAAAGGCTTATATTCTGATAATTTCTATTTGAAACTCAAAAGGAACTCAGTTTCAAAACTCAAGAGTTTTTTCTATTCAAACTCTCTTTCTAGAAAACCACCAATTCCAATGAAACCCAAAGATCCAAGATATAGATGATCCTTCTATTTTCCTTGGAAAATTACCACGTGGGTCTAGAAGATAGATCGATAGATCCAATAAGGCTAAGGATGAATGGGATAGAACTTGAGGGAGACATGGTGATATTTTGATGTGGATTGATTAAAGAGTTATCAAACTGCCCTTGATGACATTTGGATGAAGGTGATTTCAGCTCTACAAGAGGAAATGGTATCATAAATGATGGAGAAATCAAGAGTTGAAAAGGAACTTGAAGGGTGTGATAGAGTCTGATAAGAGGATATAACAAAAAGGAATGTATTTCTTTATGCTTATAAGTTAACAAAAATCCTTCTCCATATGTTTGTTGAATTCCATTCCCTTATTGACCTCCCTTGTATTTATTATTTTCATTAGTATTACTATTACCATCACCTTCACTGGGTAATATATTATATTGTATATCTTTATAAGTCAATAAAAAAAAAGTGAAATATGGCAAAGTCATTTGGGCTAAAACCATTCGTACATAATTGAGGTCCTTAATATTAAATCTATCTCTTTCTAAAAGATAAAGTATCGATTGTAATCGAATTCATTCCAATGTAATCAAGGTCATTACCGAAGTTGTATTTGTAATAGATGAAGGTCATTTGAACTAAAGTCCTCCTATTATAATCGAAGTCATTAGGCTAAATTTCTAAATAAATATTATGAGATGTTCCTTTTAATTATTTATTATTATACATATATGATTATGTTAGATGTTAAATTAATAAAACATCCAACTAATGATGGTATTCATTATATCAAGTGCACTAGTGACTCAATCGACCAAGTCTATAAGTCAGATGTATTCATGTAAGCACGTAATGACTTTTCTTAAGTAAGTAGTAGCCAATGATTGTTACAAAAGGATATGGTTTGCTCTAATGTTCCTTCAATTGTTTATTGTCTATATTGCGATGGTAATATAATGGTGCTACAAATGATGGGGACTTTTGATTAGTGACTCATCCACCATTAGATCCCTGATGTATAAAGAAGGTGAGGTATATGGTAATGTAGAAAAGAACCCGACTTACAAAAGTATGTTTCCACCATTTTAAATGAAAAAGAGTAATTCAGTAAACTATTTTCAAATTCTATGATACTATGATCTGTTATAAATATTATGAAGTATAAATTTCTTCTATAATGTTCATTTATATTACTCCTATTCATCATGCATTCTTATGATTCTACTCAGTTGGCAGCACACCATGTTATCTGTGGATTTTAAGATTTAGCTTAGAAGTGTTTAGGCTCAATCTTGAAAAAGTTAGAAGGCAATGGTCCTAGCTTCATCTATTAGCAAAGAGGCTCTAGTTATTTATATGGAGGAAGGTAATTGGAGTTAGAATTAGAAGATGGATTAAAATCCAAAAGATCTATTTATATATAACTTAATTCATGGTTAATTATATTAGATGTAACAAAGTGTATAGAAAGTAAAATTTTGTATGAAGTGGTTTAAATGAATAAAATGATGAAGTTTTATCCCAAATTAGATTTTTCATTTTGATATGATGATAAGTAGTGCTTACATAAGTTTTGAGTAGTCGAGCATGTTTTATAAATAATTCGATCATGGAAAAATAAGGGTTTTGCTAGGAGATTAGTGACCTCTTCTACCCATATCCCAAAAATTGTCCCGCCTTGGTTAATCAAAGAGATGTATGCTTGCTATAGGGCAATGAGATAAGGCACTAGGGATGAGGGTGACATAGGTGATATAAGAGCAAAGGTATAGAAAGAGAAGAGTTAGAAAGTTAAGTGGTACTCTAATAGAAGTGGTATCACAGATTATTATTAGAGCAAGAGATGTTAAGATAGGAGATCAAAGATTAATAGAAATAATGAGATAAGTGGTATATATCATAGCTAATGCCATAGAAATAGCTATGTAGGATAAAAGTGAAAGGACCATAAGGAGATGCCAAGTAATATTCTTACAACAAAGGTTTAAGCTAAGATTAGAGTAAGAGTATAAATGATGGATTAAAGAGTATAGATGATGAGTTAAGTATGTGACCACCTGAGATTAATAAGCATAGGTGTGAACCCTCAAATTTACACCCTTATGATCTGATTGTAGCTTGATGTGCTATGCAAAGCTAAAATGGTGGTCTTGCTAACCAATTAATGGGTAGGGGACAAGGGGACAATGCCTCATTTGAAAAATAAATTTCCTCAAATATGCACCTCTAGATGACAAACACTTGATTACAAACCCATAAAATCAAATTAAGCCCAAATTGAATCAAAAATAGATGAGAATGGGCAGAAAAATGGGGTGAAGCAACCCGTGGGCCAGCTGCGGTACTACGGTTGCTATAAGCATCCTTGTAGTAGCTTATTGGCTACTGCAACCCAGGCCAGTTGTTGTAGTGCATTTTTGATAGAATACCACATCAAAAATCCCCTCTTTTTGGCCTTTAGACTCCTTTTATAAATATCTTGTACCTCCTAATAGCTTCCAAACATAATTACATACATCTATCCTCCCTCTAAAGCTCCCAAAACCCTATTTCTAAACCTTATAGTAAAAAAAAGTGTGATTCAGGTCCTTCCCTTCAAGGAGAACTCTTTCCTTTCCTCTTAATCAAGCAAAAGGTGATTCAAGTTCCTTCCTTGAAGAAGAGTTTGTGTTGCTCAAGAATTCCTAAGCCAGGATGAAACTTAGATCTGATGCTAAGCTCGCTTCCTACGTTCCTTGTCATCGAAATCCAAAGGTAAAGATTTCTTCTTTTTCCTTCTTTAATTCCAATTTCAAGATCTAAATTTGAAAAGATCTAATTTTAGTTAATTAAAACCTAATCTAGTTAACAAATTCCTAAGCCCTTAAAATCAATCAAACCATAATAACAAAGGCAATGATTTAAAAACCCTTCCTTTGCAAGAAGGAATAACTATTGAGGTTTGATTCTCATTCAAAGTGATACATAGGTATGCCATCTCTAAGCCATCAACTCTAATAAAATTAACAACTCATTGTTGCGCGATTTCTGCAAGTATACAGGTCATGCCAAGTAATAGTGTGTGAATAGAGTATCGAATCCATAGGGAAGGGATGACAAGTACCAAAATTAAGATTACTCTATTATTTAGAAAATCAATTATGAGAATTTATATTTTAAGCTAAAGTGAAATTCAAGTAAATAAATGATGATAAATATGAAATAAGATTAAAGTTCTAGGATTTAGAATTCATCAATTGATCACATATGATTTCTTTATAATCTTTAGATGGATTATTTTTGCTAGAATTAATTATTAGATTTCCCTAAATTATATGATGTTCTCTCTCAAGATACAACATGTGTGTTTATATTAACCTTATGTCTACTCTCATGATCATAAGCAATTAACACAAACCCATTAAGTTTTATGGAAATTCTTTTAAAAATCACAAAGGAGTATTCTTATCTCTAAGCAATACATTCCCTAGGTCAATTATCCTAATGAACTAATATTGTGTTTCCACTCTCGCTACTTCACATAATATCTTAAATCATACAATTAATGGCCAGTTAATTACAGGCATTAAGTTCTAAGATAAAAGATTAATTCCAACAATCAAATCCAACCAATTAAATATAAATAATCATATGCAAATCAAAAGATTACATCTAAATCCTAGAAAACAAAATTAGCTACTCATAATTAAAAGAGAAGCAACAATTAAATTAACAATAAAAATAATAAACATAATAATAATTTATAATTAAATTTAAGAATAGAGTTTCGAAGGAACTTGTTTTGGGATATAATCTTTGACGAACTCAAGCTCCAAAAACTCCTCCTTTTGATCAAAATAACAATAAAAGAAATTTACTCTAAGAAAATATATGTAACTTCTCTCTACATCCACTTTTTATTCTATTTTGAGTTGTTTTGGAGAAGAGAGGTAATGCCTATTTATAGGCAAATTCCATCTTCATTTTTAACTATGTTGCATCATTGACTACATCATTATTTTCATGACATCATCTCTTGCATCATTAATTTCATGACATCATCTCTTTTATCATTTATAAAATGACATCATTGCCTACATCATTTATAAAATGATATCATGCATCATTTATAAAATGACATCATCGCCTGAGTCATGACATTACTGCATCATTGTGATATCATTTTGATATGCAAAAATAAAATAAAAATACTAAAACTATATTATAATTTATTTATAAATTGTAGAACTATTTATTTTTAAAAAAAAGTAATAATATTATTGCATTCTCGAGAATTGAGCTAAAATTTGAGTTTAAACAAATAAAATAACTCTAAAAATATAGAGTTATCACTCATCCTCCCTATCACCTTCTTCATATAGTTTGGGGCTAAAATTTTTTTCTCAAATAAAAATCAAAAATTCAATTTTCTTTTCTATTACTCTATATTTTCTTTTTCACAATTGTTTAGATTGTTACTTCTTCTTACTTGAGTTATTTAGATTAGATTTAAGAAATGTGTGCTTTCCCTATAACCCATAAGGGCTAAAGGAAAGATTCCCTGATTTTACCATTTTGATTTGTAAAAATTTTAAGTAGATTTGTTTTATTTCTCTTTATTATTGCTTAATATTCATTATACACTGCATGAATAATATATGTTCCATACATCATATTATATCATTCATACATACATAAAAACTTCTTTTTTTACAAAAGCTATTAAGTGTTTGAGCCAAACTATTTTTTTGAATTATTTTAACCAAAACCAAGTCCCCAAACCCTTTTTGACCATTCAAGGACTGGGGTTTTTCCTTTAATTTTTGGAGTCAATTAAATTGGGTTTTTCCTTTAATTTTTCCAAATAAAATAAAACAAAATTAAAGTGGCGACTTATTTTGCTAATTACAATTTACAAAATACAACTTTCTGAAGTCATAGCAGATTCTAATCATAATGTTCTCCCAAAGAGCATTTCAATTTCCTTCTATAGGATTAGACTAGTGCTTAGGCGAGACTTCACATTTGGCTACTCTATTGGGGACTCCAAAATGTTTTTCTAAATAAAAGATAGAAGTAGATTACTTTTGGTAAAATAAAATGTTTGCCTTCTTAATACAAAATAGCTTTGCATGCATCACTACATGGGGCTCTTTGTCCCAAATTACCCTAGTCTTTTAGGAAGCCAAATGATAAAAAGTAACATTGAGTGGACAACCTTCCTTAGGCTTGTTCTTCGATAGTGAAATCATCTAGCCTATGACATATCCTCTAATCTTTTTAGAGGTGTAACGAGTATGCACGTACTATTGGATCCATGCGAGGTTTTTTGTCTCACATGTGGTTAGGTATATTGTATCTTTAGTGTGATGGGTGTCCTTCAAACCACTATTAGCTTTTCATGTAATGACTCATAGAACCTTTATTTAGGATTGTATGCACCATAATACTGAACTTAGTATGTCATTATCATGAAATCTTTTTCATTCATTCACACATACATGCATGCATAGCTTGAATCTATGAAGAGTTAAAAACCTACTCAAACATCTTTACACCCAAAAATTATGGTCCACTTAAACCTATAATCTAGTTCTGTCCACACCTATGTCAAACTCATGGTAAAAATAAACCCATCTATGGTACCTTCACCCTTATCGACAATCCTTATCTAAGCTAAACACTGACCTAGCTCGATTCTTTACATTCCTTATACAAGCTAAACACTAACCTAGCTTCTTCATTTATAATCCTTACCTAAGCTAAACACTGACCTAGCTTCATCCTTCTTAACTAAGCTAAATATTAACTTAGCTTTATCATTGATAGTCCTTGTCTAAGCTAAATACTAATCTAGCTTCATCTTTTAGAGTTCATGGTTCACTTAAACCTATAGTCCAATCCAATCAAACCCATTATTGAACTACCATCAAACCTATAACCTATAGTATATCCATCTCCCCAATCACAAAACCCATAGTCCCTCCATCCTTAAGCCCATGGTAAACAATCTTTAAATTGCCAATCCAATTACCCAAAGCTAATGTAACAACTCACACCTACCCTAGAAATTTTCGTGATAATTTGCTTGATTTAGAACTATTATGGTTAAGTGTGTGCTTTTGTGGAAATTAGTAATCTATGTGTTGATGAGCATGTGGCATATTAAATTAATTTTAAGATGCATAATATAAGTTGTTATTGTGAAATAAATGATTTACATGAAGTGCATTTGCATAAAAGAATTTATTTTGAATAAAATGAATTTTCAAGCATAAAGACAATTTTTAAGCATAAAATGATTTTATGAGTATTTAAAATAAATATTTTGGGGGAAATATTACAGAAATAATAAGAAAAATATTTTTTATTTTTATTAATTATAATCAGCCCAAAATTTAAATAAAAAGCCCAAATACCCAAAAGCCCACTGCACTAAAATCCTCCTAACCTAGTTCATTAAGAGTATTAGTGGAAATTGCACTCAAACGCTAATATATATTGTAAAATTCAGCCAGCTTAGGTTTTCCAGCAGCCATCACTTTATTTTTCTGTATCTTGGCAGAAAAATTTTCTCAAAATATTTCTCTCAACCGAAATTAAGAAAACATCTTTCAGTTTTATGATTTCTTGACTGTAATCATAAGTTTTCCTTCTCTTTCAAATCCTACACTGATTTCTATGAAATAAATTATGAGAAAATTATTTTGAATAAGCTTTTTACTGATTTTTCTATATTTAATTCTGTTTGGGTGAGTTTTTGGGAGAGAAAATCTATTTTCTACCGAAAACATAAATCTTTCTGCAAGATTTCTCCAAAGGTGAATTCTATAACTTAAAATCACAATTTTTATGCATAAACATCACTAGAGGGGGGTTGATTTGTGAATCAATGGTTTCTAAACTAATTTTTGATTTTCTTTGATGAAAAATATTGGATTAAATTATATTTCTGCATATTTTTGTGATCACCGGAAAGTTTCGAAAAACAAAGGAATTCAAGGTTTTTGTGCTAGAACTTAGAAGTTCGAAAATTCTATTATTAAACTAATATGGGGTTAATGATTTGTGTACTAAAGCATTATAAGATGATAATTGTTTTGTTTAGATGAAAAATAATGATTTGAATCATGTGTTTGTATATTGCTGTAATGAATGGAAAGCGCAAAAAGCGCAAAAACTCATGATTTTCACCTAAGTCTTAAAACTTAGAATTTTTTTATATAAATATTATCTATGGCTGCTGAATCATGCATGGACATGTTCTAAACTAATGTTTGTTATGATTGAATGAAAAATAATAGTTTAAACCACCGGTTTACATATTTCTGAAATGACCGAAAAATATCAAAAATAAAAAAAACTCATGGTTTTGTACCCTATAATCCAAAAATTGAAATTTCATGTATAAGCAATACCATATGTGGCCGATTTATGTGAATTAAAATTCTAAAATGATTTTTGTTGTGTTTATATGAAAAATCTTGGTTCAAACCATGTTTTTACATATTATTGAAATAGACGGAAAGTGCAAAAAGGAAGAAAAATTTAGTTTTCCTTTTAAAGATGCATTCGGCCTACATTAACATTTTTATCCCAATTTCTATAATTTTTGTGTAATGTATTTTGATGATTATTTACATGTATGTATGTATAATAAATGATAAAATTGCATGTTAGTTGAAGGTATGACCCTAGACAAGCTTAAAGACATTTTGGTATACTTAAGGTATCTTAATCTTATATTGTGATTAGAATGTAAATGTGATTGGGAAATGTGGAACTAGATGTTATGATGACTTGATAATGAATACATGGTTTTGAGTTGATGAAGTGACAATTGAATAAAAGGATCATAAGAGTTAAGCATGACACTTGAAAGGTTAATTGTTAAGTTGACATGTATGGAAGTGCAAAGTGTATAAAGATGATTATTAAAGTGAATTGATATTGAGGTAATAATATTATGATGACCTTAGAAAGGTATTGACATAATTTTAATATTTTTTCATGTGAGCATATAAGGCCTAAGTGTGCAAGACTTTTAAAGTCAACATGTTATGTGCAAATGATGATTACACTTATATGTGCAACTCTAAGTGTATGTGTATGCTATATGTGCATGGGGTAGTTATGGGATAGGAGCATCATAAGTAAATAAATAGTAAGTATTAAATTAAATATTATGTTAGAGTTTGAGGAGCTTTAAAAGTGCAAATGGGCCATATATACTAGGAGCAAAGAAACCCTAAGGTGAACCCCAAGGTGAGTAAACATTATATTCATTCTTCAAGAGTGAAAAAACTCTATATTCTTGCTTCCAGTGTGAGTAAACACTGTAATGTTGCTTCAAGTGTTAAACACTGTAATGTTGCTTCAAGTGTAAGTAGCATTATGATATGTTACAAATATGTGATATCTTGTTATATGAGCCTTGTGATCTTTGAAACCCAAGTCCTTTCTATTCTAAAATATTATTATATGATTTCTTTGACAAGTTTGGGTTGCCAAAGGACAATTGGTCCAAAACTATTTTGTTTATCTAATGAGAATTTCTTATGATTATTACCCTAACTTATATTCTTTCTGGAACTACACTATCATTGTATCTTTTGTTCGAAAGTTAAACCGCCATTGTTATTGGGATACTTGTTATTATTGCCTTATGTGATATTGTTATTTGTGATTACCATTAGCTCTAGCTATGGTACCTTTAACCCTTTATGCAGAATCCTTGTGCCGATGCAAGTAATCATCGAAACCTATGCATATAGTCTTAACCCGATGGGTAGGGGTAGTGTATCCACCTCAGCTATAAAGGGGTGGTTCTAGCCATGGGGCCTGATCAGCTTCACACCTTCTATATGATTGGAGTTGGAATTTGGTATAAGGCCACCTCTCTTTAATGTGTTTGAGTGATAGAGTAATAGCCTTCACTCACTATGTGTTATAAGTGTGATTTCTGCAAACTTGCCAAATTGAACCCTTGCTAAATTGCAACTTGATTCATGAATTATAAATCATGAAATATGTGTATAAGCTATGTGTTTCCTTTTCAAAGGAATATGTGATAATGTATGTGCTTTATCGTTTACTCATTAAGATTATCTATCTCACCCATTTTTCCTTGTGTGGTTCCAGGTGAGCAAATGTGAGGAGGCAAGGTGATGGCTCAAGCATTCTACTTAGCTTAGGGGATTCCTTGTCAAAGTCATTAATAATACCATTTTATGAAGTTCTGTCATTATATGCTTCGGAAATATTGATTTACGCTTATTTTGAGATATATTATTTTTCCTAAGTTTCCAAATGGGATATGAATATTATTTTCCTTATGGATTTTATGTGAAATGTTTAATTATAGTCTTCAACAATTAAAGGTATTCATTTAAATGTTTTAAATGAGTTATTGTAGAGGTTTAGTACGATCCTAGGCATGATTTGTATATGTGTAAGTGGGTTCTATGGGCGTGGGTGACCTTATGTCTCCCAATGTTCTAGGACCATCATGTCTCTAAAGTTGGGATGTGACAGCTAAATTTTGACCTAGCTTTCCAAATTAAACTCTGATTCCTAAAGCTAAATTCTGACCTAGCTTCTTAAGCTAAAAGCTGACTTAGTTTCTGAAAGCTAAACACCAACCTAGCTCTCTAAATTAAATTTTGATTCCCTAAAGCTGAATCCTGACCTAGCTTTTGAATTAAAATCTGAATCCCAATTTAAATTCTGACTTAGCTTTCGTAACTAAACTCTAATTCCCAAATCTAAATTCTAACCTTGTTTCCCAAGCTAAAATCTAATCTAGCTTTTGAAGGCTAAATTAAATTTTAATTCCCAAAGTTAAATCCCAACCTAGCTTTTGAACTAAAATTTGAACCCCAAGCTAAATTTTGACTAGCCTCCCCAACTAAAAATTACTAAGCTAAATTCCAACCTAGCTCCCTAAGCTAAATACTGACCTAGCTAACATCATACACTGCCACCCTCACCTTTATCCATACACACCATCATCCATGACGAATGATGAATTTGTCATGACCCAATTTCTAGGATGTGACTGTCCTAGAGTTTAGGGAGGCATAAGGTCACTTAAACCCATAAGACACTATTGATCTTATTATCATTTTACATATTCCATTTTGCAATCTTCCCTAAGATCAAAACCACATTCATTCTCTATCCTTTCCCATTATTACTTCAACCATTATTTATAACCATTATACTTTAGTGCTGATCATGAATAGAACAACATTCATAAATGTTAACAAATACTATCCATACATTCTTAGTTACTACCATAGGTACTTATACATAACAAATATTATTAATTATTTACATTACTCTCTAACATAACATACTTTAATACTAAGCCTTTAAACACCATAAAGCTTTAGATTGTTTATCCTCAAAATGATACAAGTAATATAAACATAATACTTTTAGCAAGTCCTAAGCAAAGAAGCATAGCGTAAAGTTTACCTTGCTAATGAATCACCCAACCTGGAAAATTATAAACAACTATGAGATGAGACAACTCAGTGAGTATAAAATAATATAACATAACATGCATGCAATATAAGAGGTTATCACTTGGGTTGATTCAAGATAGCAATGGAGTGATGTTAATCAAAATTAGCCATATTGAACTTTGAAATGCATTTTAGCATAAATAATAATGTCTTAGAAGCAGAAAGCTTCCCATATATAAATATTAGAGTGGCGGTCTAAACCTTGCTCACTCATATACATCATATTATGCAAAACTAATCAAGTCTTGCGGTTAGGCGTTCCCCCAACAGAGGTCAGGGTACTGTTGCTCTACCTACAAGCTTATACCAAGTGCACAGGCTCTGATGTCTTTCCTCACATTAGAGAGGATTTCTACTTAGTCATAAGTATTCATGAAAGGCATATCCAAAATCTATATTAGGAATTCAATGGAAAGTAGTTGGCATATCAATCATTGGGCACAAAATAACATCAATGTAAGAGGCTCATTATGCTCAAATTATCATATAAGTAGGATATTGAATTCAAAGGCTCACAATTCATGGGCTACATATATTCAATGTCTCTTTAGGACATGCATCAAAGGATAGTATTTCAAATAATGGTTGAAAACAACAGGGCACAATTACATCATATTATTAAGTACTCACCTTAATTCCTTTGCTCCTATTTTTTGTTAGTTCTTTGATTAGTTTATTGTCCTTCTCGGTCTTGAGCAATTTCCTTGCCTTTGCCTTGAAATAATACACCCATAACATTTCAATTACATATTAATTAGTAACTAATGGTGTTACTAATCATATCTTCTACTCGTTTTACTACTTGCACTTATAATAGTGATGTATCAATTATGTAACACATATACTTATACTTTATTATTGTTTGTAAGTAATTCCAAGCTAAATTCCTCATTCAATTTCATAATTTCAAGTCTAAATCTCAAAATTCCCAAATTACTCCATAAACCCTAGAATTTAGAGAAAACTATCAATTTCACTTTCAAATCTCAAATTGACTATAGATTCATCAAATTTACATATGGGCAATCAATTCCCACTAATTAATTTGAGTTAATTCACTCTTATTTATATGAACCCCTAACTTGTCCTACTTAGGTCCAATTTGGGGAAAACTCATAATTCCTCATCAAATCTCCAAATTAGTTGTCAAAATATGAAATCGACATAACATATAACATATAGGATTACTTAATTATCACAATATAGTATTAGAGCACCAAGTTCCTCTTTTAATTATGTTTATCTCTCAAGTTTTCCAAAGCTTGAATCATGTTCCCAAAGCTCATTCTAACACTTATAAATCATTTTTTCTTCATTTAAGATCATTCAAAACCACATCTTTTGTATGATTACCTTAGGTTGGCTGAATTTTTTATGGTGTGGAAGGGATTTTATACAACTAAAATAATAAAAATTAACCTTAGAACATAGAAAAGAGAAGGTGAACATAGTTTCTCACCTTGGTTAGCTTTAATTTGCCAAAGTTCTTGCTGCAAGTGGGGTAAAGAAAATTTCTTTCCTTTGTGTAGGACTTTGGTGTAGAGAGAGACCAAATGGGATTTCTCAACATAATCTTGCTTATATATACAATGGGTTGGATGGTGAGGATTGATCAAGCTAAATCTAATGGTTAGGATTTGATCTTAATGAATGGCTAAGATTGTATCAAGTTGGATGGTATGATTCTCTCTACAATGGTGATGGTCATCATATAGTGTTGGAGTGCTCAAAGTGAACCTAGACTCATGTGTGGGGAAGGTGAGAGTTTTAGTTGGTTTAGGATTTTGACTTAGTCAATTTTTGTGGCTAGTTAGTCAAATTCTTATGACTCACTCTCTACAACATATGTTTCATTATCTTGGGACAAACATTTTAGCTCACATCTTTTGATGTTCTATAACTCTTAGGCCTAATGGGCCAGCCTTTTTGTATTGGGCTTGGGCCTTTGTTACTTTAAAACCCATTAACAAGCCCATAAGCCCATTAACATACTTAGAAATTTCACTTTTAAAATTTCTTTCTTTCCTTTCCCTATAACTCTTAAATTTATATTCTTTAACTTCTTTATACATGTCACTAGTTATCATAAGAACTCTATTCAATTCATTAAAGCATGCTTAGTCATGATAAAATCATGAATTATGCAAACATTTCAAATGGCACCACAATGCTCCCAACTAATTGCCTTTCATTTCCCTTACTATGCTAACATCTAAAAATCTAGTCTTTTAACATCATTAGTAACTAGAATGAACTATGAAAAACTTGGGTATTATAGAATTATTGACTAAAATTGGTAAAAACCTTAAGCATGTTCTAGGATTCAAATGAATTATGAAGGCATGAGACATGTGTAATAACCGACTAAAATGGCAAAGGAGTGATGAGTTGGTCACGCTAAAGCAAACCATAATTGGATTAGGAATTATTTAAAGGCATGCTAAAGTGTTAAATAATGCACCATATGTAATAAAATGATCAATATTGTGATATAAATGTCATATAATTAAATGCCCAAAAAGCCTAATGAAAGCATATATTAACGAGACCAAACAGTGGCGCAAGCCTCATACTTGAGCAGCTTAGGTGCTTAACACCTTCCTAGGACCATACATAAATTCCTTACACATAATCCTTGATTTGGATGGTTAGGAAATAAGTAAGGTATCCTAGTCATCCCTTTTTCCAAGTTTTTAAAAACTAGCTAGGTGGTGACTTCTTTCTCCATCTTAGGCCCAACCTATTGTGTCGATCTCCCAATATTCTATTGGAAAGCAGAGTATAGTCCATCCATCTGAGGCTAAAAATCTAGTCGTAATAGTGGCAACTCCACTAAGAATATGAGAACCTAATTCAGATTTTATTTTTTAATACAAATTTAATATAAGTTAATTAGGTTTGCATCATGACACTTGATGCACAAGCATCCCTTGGATAAGGGCCTTAAACCCTTGATAGTGTTAAGGAAAGGGTTATTTTGCTCCACTTAACCTCTGGTGTCCTTAATCACCATTACTACTTATAAGTTTGTACCTTTGGGTATAAAAAGACTTGGACAAGTATATTTAAGTACATTTTTTTAGAAGTATGAGTTTATTTCTTGCTTGTGGAAGCTTAAGCCCTAAGTTACACTTGAACCCATTGAGTGACTTAGAATTCTCTCCTAGGACTACCAAACACATTTTATGTATGTAAGAGCTTAAGCCCAAATATCCTTGCTAGATTAAAATGTCGAAAACCTAATGGACTTAGTTTATAAATTGATTTATGCTGTAGCTATTTAAAATTTAGATAGTCATGCATAAAATGGGCTTATGTTCCCCCCGGTTGGATCATTTAATTTAGGAACAAAAATCCTAGGGCAACCATCAAAGACTAATTGTGTGTGAGAGGAATAAGTTTGGAAGGCTAAATGACTTGCACATCTATTTATTTATTTTTGTCTAATTGTTTATACATCATTTATACATCATTTAAGAAACATAAGCATCATACTAATCCACATTCCATTTGCAATCATTTAGGAATATCTCCATTACGTCTAGAATTGGAATAACCTTGTGGAAGTTTTTGAAAGAGATGAAACCTTTTTAAGGATAATGAGATTAGAATTAAACCAAATGAGGGAGGAAATCTAAGCTACCATTAGGAAAGTGGTTTGACATAAGATGGATCATATAAAGGATGAGACCAAAGATAAGATTGAACTAACCATTTTTGATCATTTGAAAGGATTGCCCAAGCATGAGGAAAAGCTTAAAGTAAAAAAGAATACGGGACTACAACTTAGCCCAATAATCATTAAACCATTAAGGGAATTCTCTAATCTATGAAAGCCCACATTTGAAGTCTTTAAGGAGCTAAAAAGGAAAGGCTTATTGTAACTTGTAGGCCTAAGAACATTCCTTAGCCCTTTCCCTTGGAATTTCAATGCTAATGCTTACTGTTGCTTCCATCAAGTGGTAGGCCATGATATTGATCAATGCTATCATCTAAGGCATGAAATCCAAGATTTGATTAAAATGGGGAACTTTCCATTCAAACTATGAAACATGAAGACCCCTCTTATTGAAGAAGAAGCTTAAGTCTAATTACTAAAATAAGATACTTTTGCATATGTAATGCCTTTCATTGGTAAAAATTTTTATGATAAAATAAAGTAGTGACCTTTACTTTGAACACTTAAAGTGAGTAATAAGATAAAAAAATAAAAATTACTAATTGAACAAACAAAAATGATGACAACCCTGTGTCATGACCCAATTTTAAGCTGCAACAGTCTTAGGGCATAAGGAGATATAAAACTACCTAAACCTATAGAGTCCCACTTAATTTATTATTAAATTACCATTTCCAATATTATAACTCATCCCAAGATTTAAACAAGAGTTACTTCTCCATATAGTTCTTTACCATTAATTTATTCTATGCATAATTCATTTACCAATTTGCATTTTAATTTCATCTTCTAATAAACTCATCATTATCCATATAATAATATTTAAATACTAAAATATAGTGACAAAAATGTAGTAGAGTCTTTAATATACAACATTTAGTAATATGTCAATACTAAATCCTCAGTAACCATGGAGCTCTAAAGTATGAACCTTTAGAGTTACACAACCAAACCCTAAAATATCAAAGTAATAAAGCAATTCTCAAGCAAAAGAATAAGGCTTGAAATTTACCTTTCTAACTCGTTAACCTAACCTAAAAAATTTTAAATAACTAAGGAATGAGATGAAACTCAGTGAGTACATAATAATTTAAGAAATGATGGAGCCAATCACCGTGGAGGCAAGGTGATGGGGTGAAATTTCAAACAATTTAAAATTTCACTTCACCCAATTAGATCCAAACATTCATTCAAGCAATCAATTAATTTATATGTAAAACACATATGCATATAAAGAAGAAGGAAAAGTAATCATATTACCTCTTGAAGGTTCCTTCTTTCTTTAACAAAGAGCTCCCTAAGTGTGAAGCCTCTAGATCATCCATACCTAGTGCACCTTCAAGTTACACTTTGGTCTTCTTGAATCCCTCTCTTGGTTGCTGATAAGTATATAATTGGCTATATTTTACCGCCTATTTTTAGAGCATTTTATTGTTAAATTGAGTTTAATTTGTTTGTTTAAATGCTTTTTAGAGTATTTCTAGGAATCTTTTATGTTCTACAATGCCTTGGTCAATTGAGCTGGAAGCGCAGATAAAAATCGAGAAACTGTGCATTCTTTGGACAAAGTTTCAATTGACATGCCTAGCGATATGGGCATGTCACTGCCTATGTCATTCCTATGTATGAAGAGGTGAGAGTTGCATATTTAGAATGTCGACACACCTAGAGACATGGACGTGTCAAGCTAAATTCCAGAGTATAAAAGCTGATTTTAGATAGAATTTTGGGATCGAAAATTTTATTTTGGATAACAGTTTTCCTAAAGCCAAAAAGAGAGTTTTGCAGTGATAATTGATGGCGAAGATCAAAGTTTTTCACGTTTCAATTTGAAGATTGAAGATTCAAGTTTGGATTATTATTCATCCACTATGGATTGTTTGATTTTTCTATCCTTTATCTTTTATTCTTGTTACTTTCTCATTATGAACTAAATTCTTTATACCTAGATATTTGATGAATCCTAGATTACTTTGTATGGATTGAATGGATTTTTAATCAATTAAATCATTCATTGGGATTTATTTATCTTTGTGATTTATATTTGTTATTTCTAATTGTCAATTGCATGCTTGATAATTGGAATTAGTTTTCTTGCTAATTGTCTTAAGAAAGCTTAGTTAGAATTGATCACTCACAAAGGTCGAGAATTGATTAGGGTGCTAGAGATAGACCTACATGATTCTTTGGTTTATAGTTCCTTGATTTTAATGTTGTTCTATTTAATTATAAATTGAGAAGAGATTCCTTTTATAGTACTTAGTAATTAGGGATTGAATCGCTCGAGAGAGGTTTCAATCTAACTTAGTGGAGTGCCAATTCAATTTGATGTTTGATTTAGTTGAGTTTCGTTCATGAAATACATATGAGATCTAAGAGGATTCAAATATCTAAGTAGCTTCTACTATCAATTTTCCACTTGCAACTCACTTACATTATCTTAATTAAAGTTTTTAATTTAATTTATTTACTTTAGTTTAAATATTACTCAAACTTTTGATCAACTAGACAATAGTTAACGTTTGAGGTAGTACTTGAACCTTGTCTCTAGTGAAATGATAACTCACTCACTACTGTATTACTTGTGCAATCAGTACACTTGTAAAATACACATCAAGTTTTTAGCGCCGTTGCTGGGGACAATGGTTTTCAATATTAGCAATACAGTTGAGATTGTTGATTTAGTTTTTATTTTATTTGTGTTTAATAATTATTCTTGCTTGTTAGCTATCATTTCAAGTACCCTTTTTTGTTTATGACCAGAGCTAGTTCCTCCAATCTACTTGTATTTGATCTAGAGCTAAAGAGAACATTGAGACAAAAGCAAAAGGAGGAACGGGAGCTAGCTTTGGTAGGAGAGGTAGCAAACCTGGAAGACATTGATTCAGAAGAAAAGGTTGAAATAATGGCAGAAAAATAGCCAAGAACCATGCAAGAATATATAAAGCCCACTCTTAATGGGGCCGACTCAAGTATATGGAGGCCGACAGTCATTGCAAATAACTTTGAAATTAAGCTGAATGTGATACAGATGGTGCAGCAAACTTGCCAATTTGATGGCTTCCCAGATGAAGATCCTAATGCTCATCTTGAGAATTTTTTAGAGATTTTGACACAGTTAAGATCAATAACGTCTCAAATGATGTGATTAGGCTGCATTTGTTCCCTTTTTCACTCCAGGACAAACCAAAGAAGTGGCTCAAGTCTTTCTTAGCTAGCACTTTTACTACATGGAATCAATTGGCAGAGAAATTCTTGGAGAAATACTTCCCACCATCCAAGACCGCTAAGTTGAGGAATGACATCTCTTCCTTTCTTCAACAAGATGGTGAGACTCTTTATGATGCATGGGAAAGATTTAAAGACTTGTTGCGGAGGTGTCCACATCATGACCTTCCATTATGGCTCCAAATTCAAACATTTATAATGGTTTGAACTATGCGAGCAAGCAATTTATCAATGCGGTAGCCGGTGGCTCCATTAACAATAAGACGCCTGAAGAGGCAAGAGACTTGATTGAAGACATGGCTCTCACAAACTATCAGTGGCAAGTCCCTAGAGATCAAAGAAGGATTGGAGGGGGTGGTTCACATCAGGTGGACCCAATTGTCATATTGACCACTCAGCTTGAAGCCATGAACAGAAAAATGGACTCCTTAGCTTCATCCTCAGGGAAGCAAGCATAGGTTTTATTTTGTGATTGGTGTGGGGGTGGACACCAAAGTCAAGAATGCCAAAGTGGCAATAATTTTTCCAAGATGGAGCAAGTGGAGTATGTTGGAAACGTACCTCAAAGACAACAGAACAACCCCTACAGCAACACATATAATCCGGGGTAGAGGAACCATTCTAATTTCTCATGGATTAATCAGTCTAACCCAAGACCTCTACCTAGATTTCAGCAACAACCTCAATACCAGCAAACCCCACCTAAGAAGACATCTTTGGAAGAGATGATGGAGAAATTCATTGAGTCTTCTGGCAAGAGGCATAAGGCAGCTGAGACAGCACTTAGGAATCAACAAGCCTCCATTCATAATTTAGAGAATTAGATGGGCCAGATTGCCAAAATGCTTAGTGATAGACCCCAAGGAAGCTTGCCTATCAATACTGAGGCAAATCCGAGGGAGCAGCTTAAGGCAATCACCTTGAGAAGTGGCAAGAGTTTAGAAGATGTTGAGAAGCAGAAATTGATGGTACAAGTTGAGGATGACGAGGCAAATGGAAAGAAAAGTAAAGAAGAGGAAGCAGTCAAGCCTACACCTGTGGTTTTAAAGTACAAGCCTCACATTCCTTATCTGCCAAGGTTGAGACAAAATCAGACGGATGCTCAATATGGTAAGTTCTTAGAACTCTTAAAGCAATTACATATATTCCTTTGATAGACACTCTTTTGTCGATGCCAAAGTACGTAAAATTTTTGAAAGAATTGCTAACCAAAAGTAGAAAGCTGGAGGAAGTATCCATGGTCTAATTATCAGAGGAGAGCCCAATGATTATCTAAAAACTACCAGAAAAACTCAAAGACCTAGGGAGTTTTACTATCCTTTGCTTATTAGGTAGTTTACAATTTGATAGAGGTTTAGCAGACCTTAGGGCTTGTGTCAGCATTATGCCCTATAAGGTTTTTCAAGAAATTGGATCTAGGAGAGCCAAAACTAACACATTTGAGTATTTAGTTGGCGGAAAAGTCCGTTATATACCCTACGGGTATCATAGAGGATGTGTTGGTCAAGGTTGGTCAGTTTATTTTTCCTGTGGATTTTATAGTGTTGGATATGGATGACAATTTTGAGAACTCACTCATTTTAGGTAAACCTTTCCTAGCCACAGCTAGGGCCAGCATTGATGTCAATGATGGTAAGTTGGCACTTCAAATGGGTGAGGAACAAGTTATCTTCCAAATTTCTGAAATATCTCATCACACACTCACATTAGATAATGTTTATATGATTGATGTTCTTCAAAAGAATCTTTGGAGTGTGATGTTTTGCAGGAAATTGAGAAGGACAAAGTTCCTACTATTGATGGACCTTTGGTTATATTGAAGCCAATAAAATAGAGGAGGCATCTGTGGGAAGAAAAATAAAGACGTTTAAATTCAGATTAAGTAAGCAAATCAAAAGAAAACAGAAGTCTCTAGCAGATGTTCAGGTTTGGTTGTTGAACTCTAAAGCTCTAAATTTTCTTTAAAAGCTAAAACCTAAATGTTATGGACCTTTCGAGATTGAGAAATTCTTTACATGTGAGTCAAGTGAGATACTTTAACCTAAAAAGGGTAAATTTCAAAATCATGAAAGAAAAATTCAACTTTTTGAGGTAGGGTGAGTAATCACCCTGAATGTCCAACTAAGACAATGTTAAAGAAGCACTAGGTGGGAGGTAACCTACCAATTTAAGTATTTTTAGTTTATTATTATTTTTCATTATTTTTATTTTTATTTTTATTTTTATTTCTATTTGTCTTAGTTTTAATTGTTTTCTTTACTTGGTGTTGGTTTTTCTATTCGAGCAAGTCTGTTGAGAGGAGAGATTGAAATTTTGATCAAGTGTTGTGGGATAGGTGACATGCCCAGCGACATGGGCGTGTTGCTGAGTGTGTAATTACTTTTGATGTATAGAAGCTATGACACGCCTAACGACACATCCATGTCAATAGCTGTGTCATTTAAGCAATCTGGCAGTAACTTCTACACACCCAATGACACGGCCGTGTATATGGCCATGTCATTTAAGCAATCTAGTAGTAACTACAACACGCCCAGTGACATGGGTGTGTCAGTGCCCATGCTGTATTCAAAAAAAATCTGGGCATGTTGGTGCACGTGTCGACGGCTTTTAAACCTAAACCGACCCGTCTTAAACTCAATTCTTTCTCATTTTCTCTCAAATCTACATAGATTTTCTCAAATTTCTTCCATCCTCACACTCAAAATCTCACCCATAATCATTTTAGAGGGATTTTCAACCCTCAACAAGTGATTTTCAAGGGATAATATTGTGTTTTGGGCTTGCAATTTTTAGATTTCTCACCACTACTTTCTAGTTTTTAACTCTACACTTTTTTCTCTTGATTTCTATATAAGTTTTAGTGTTTTAATAATGGGGTTTTGATGAATTTATGATTTAATCATAAATATATTGCAATATGTTTGTGTTTTGGCTTGTATTTAGGGTTAAACGCTATTTATTATTTTATTTTTTTTGCAATTTTGTTGTGGGTTAGTATGTGATTGTGCGTAATTCTATTTTTGCGAATCCATTGTCATTCTCTTAGGTTTGTGTCACTATGGTAATGTGATTCACTGTTATTATCTATTGATATGTTTGTTGGATTGAGTTGCTTGCCTAGGTACTGAACTTTTGGCATGATCCATGCTATGCCATTATCTTGTCAAAATTTTGATAATTCTAACAACATTGTACTGGCATTGGTTTTGTTTTGTGTTTTTATTATTGGTTTTGCAAAACATGAGTTTGCGCAAGCAACCATGCTGGATGGGGCAAGACTGTGCCCACTAAGAAGGCTAAGGGGAAGGTAGTTTAAGCTAACCTGCAGCTGCCCCATTGTGAGGCCTCGCCCGAGCACCGGTCCCATCTGCCGAGGGATCGGAAATGCTCTTTGGGAGAAACTCCAAAATTGGAACTCACTGTGAGTTCGAAAAGCTGATTTTTGTAATGTGACAGTTGAAAAGTGAGTCGCTACTTTAATTTACTTATTTTAATTGGGAAAATTAAAGAAAACCCAAATTGATTGACTCCAAAAATGTTTTGATTTTATCCCAATGGAAAATGTACCAATCCGCGAGTGACCAAGGAGGGCTCGGGGATCAGGTTTTGGTAATTACGCAATTAAGAAAATATATTTTCTTTAGTTTGGCTAGAAATGCAAAATAACACTTAAAATTGAATTTTTGTGTATGCATGAACAGGAATATCATAATGAATGAAACAGATATATATATATATATATATATATATGATGTGATGGAATGACAATAATAAATAAATAGGCAAGATAAATCCTACTTAAGTATTACAATATTAAAATAAACGAAATAAGGAGGATCTTTCCTCTAGCCCTTATAGGTACTAGGAAAAGCACACATTCTCCAAAATAAGCTAAAAATAAAATCACAAACAAAAGATTAATATGAATAAATCAAAATAAAAAGGAAAACAATATTGATAAAAAGATTTTTTTGAGTTGATGCCCTTCAGATTGGTAGCCTGCGAATCCTATTGAATGGGAATCAAACCCCACGCAGTTCTCCCTTCTTGCGAAGGAGGGGTTTTAGAAATGTGTTGGTTTGCTTATTAACTCAATTCTGATTCTTAAATTAATAAGTTTTAGATCTTTTCAGTTTTAGATCTAAAGAGAATTCTAGATCTGAATTTAGAATTTTAAAATAGGAAAGGGATTATACCTTTATTTTTCTTGGCTTTCGAATGAATGGAATTAGTTTTGCTCCGGATCTCAACTCCACTTTGAATTCAAAGGAAGCTTGGAATCTGGATCTAGAAGCAGCAAATGTGTGAGTATGAGAAGGAAAATATGCTTTGAAATATGCCTCAACTACTTTGAAAACTCTTGAATTGCTTTAGAATGCCTTGGAAGTTGTCAAATGAGCTTGAAATGTATTGGAATCATTGGAAGTCATGCCAAATGAGGCTGGAGGAGGCTTCTATTTATAGAGCTACCAGAGGGGGATCCAGCAGTACGGACGGCGGTATAGGCGGCATGGCAGACGCGCTGGCCGTCCGAGCGGCACGGTACACATGCCGCCTGGCTGTCGGCACCATTTCGGTGCCGCCTATGGCAGCATAGTAGGAGTGCTGCCATGCCAGTGGCACCAAGTGTGTGCTTCCTTCTGGGCGGCATGGCAAGCGTGCCTCCCAGGCGACAGAGCGCCACTTTGTGCGGTTCAACCTGTTCCATCCGTTTCGGGCCCGTTTTAGTTTTGATTCAAGCTCGGTTTGATCCTGTGGGTTCGTGACTAAAAATAGTTGACTCGAGGAGGAAAGATTCAGAAAATTTATTTTTCTATGGGGCACTGCCCCCTTGACCCCTGCTCGCTAACCAGCTAGCGGGACTGTCGTATGCGTAGCGCCCTATTCTTAGTAGGTGTCAAGCTGCAGCCGAATCAAGAGGTGCAAATTTGAGGGTTCACACCCATCCATCACATTTATAAAGAATCACAAATGCCTCAAGTTTACAAAAAATGAGAATAGGAAGTGATTTGCATGTTGGTAAACAAGAATTGTTTTCTAGCATGGGCTTTAGATTAGGAGGCTTTGAACCAAAAGGGTTTTGTTGATGAGGTTCGAGGTTTGATACACAAATCAGGTTGGCAACAATTCTTTGCCATTAATGAAGTGATGTATAGGGAATTAACACTAGAATTCTACTGTACATTCCAATATGCGAAGACAAAATTTTCTTGGTCCAAGCCGACTATGAGATTTAGATTGGGTGGCAAACCATTTCACTTGGGCATTAATCAGCTCAGAGTACAGTTAGGATTATATACTGAGGAGGAGGTGGGGACTGATGCATATAGGCAGGCAGAGGTTGATTTTCCTAAATATAACATTGAGCTTGCCAGAGTTTGGGAGCGATTCGCCCTAAAAGTAGGCCAGTATGTGCCTAAAGTGTCCAAGGCATCGAACTTCACATCTTTTACTCATTGGGTGGTGCACAACCTACTAGCACACACTATTGCTGCTTGACAACACAACATAGGAGTTGTGGGATTATGGGATCTTTTCTTTTTGAAGTGTATGGTTGATGGGGTTTAGTGTAATGTTGCCCATGCTCTCACCTACTTCTTCCACGAGCAGTCAAAAAAGGGATCGCTGGTTGCTTGTATGGTGGGATATATATCACCAAACTAGCTCAAGCATTGGGTGTGTTAGATGAGTGCTAGCCTATAATAGTGGATGGGAACCCTAAGCCGCTTAGTATGGATACTTTAAAAGGTTGGAACTGACGAGGACTGTCGAGCCATAGGCACCACCTATTACTACTTCAACTCTAGTTCCTCCAATTCCCATTTCTAATGTGCCTCAACCTCAGCTAATCAATATTCTCAATCTGCTACCCATTTTTGATACACCACAGTCTCCATCTATTGATGTTCCCTCTAGTTCGGCTGGACCCCCTATTCCAGCATATTTTCAGATGCCTACTTTTAGAGATTAGGGCCATACCATCAACACTGTTTAGGATGACAATAGAAAACCTACAGAGTTCGAGTGCCAGATTTGTCAAATGGAGAGCAAGTTGGGGAATTTGGAGATTGATCAACGGTACATGCAAGTTGCTTTGCATGACATACGACAGTCCTTAGAGCAACATCAGGCCTCTGTTCAGGCAACCCTTGATTATAAGCGGGCACATTAGACATGGCTTCAGGAGTCCATGTTAGAGTTTTGGAGATCTTATGGGTTTCAGCCATAGCACCGGCCACCTCCACCATACCAGCCACCACAACATGTTGATGTCTCCGATGATGGTGATGGAGACGATGATGAGATGGACGAGTAGTCCTATATATATATATATATATATATATATTTATATATATATTACCCTTTTCTTTTCTTCGTTCTTTTCTTTATTTTTATTTTATTTTGGATTACTGTACTCTATATATTATCTCTCGTATTTTTATTTTTCTTTTATTTTGTTTTTATTTTTGCTTTTATCGATCTTCACATTTTGTTTAGTATAGTCTCTCTTGGTCTATAGCTAAAATTGACATAGCAGGGCCACCAATCCAACATCCATTCATTTTGATTCGTGGCAATGACAGGGCAGTTTTCTCTGTCTCCTTTTTCGTTTCTTTGAATTCAACACATTGGGGACAATGTGTAAATTAAGTATGGGGGAGGGGTATTCATTTATTTATTCTTATTGCCCTATTTTATTTCAAGCAATCTAAATTGTAATAATGGTATGAATTGGAATGATCTCTCTTTAGCTCATAATTTGATGTTTTATCTATATATGACAATTTCTCATTGATGTTTGGCTTAGTTGACTTGATAATTTACTAAGGATTGAGTGTAATAGTTGTAATTAGGGAATTAAATTGATAAAATATGCATTCCTAGAGTTTGAAATTTTAGTTACATTTTTAAGCATATGTTGATTTATTTGTGACTTAAGTTCAGATTAGTAAGATACACTTAATATCTTAGGTTCCTTGATGATTTTTCTTCAAAAAATAAATAAATAATAATAATAATAAATAAATAAATTTTGCATATGGAGCTTTGAAAATTTTTCCCTATTCTGCTAATTTTGACTCTTCTAACCAAAGGAGTTGGAATTATGAATAGTGCTAGTAGCCATTTGGATTTGTGATTCTAGTTGAGTAACTGGGAGTTGGCATCACAAATATTTACTTTCGCATCAAAAGGCTAGTATGACGATTCAAATAAGTCGGGCTCCTTAAATAAATTAAAAAAAAAAAGGAGGTGCAATTGAATGTTAAAATTAATAGAAAATCGAGAAAGTAGTCAGGTGCCTAAGAGAAAATCTTTCATTTCTTACCTTTTTTTTGGCTTTTGTTTCTTTGGGATTATATGCTCAATCTATTAACTCTAGAATTTTGTCACATTCCAACCTTAGAGATATGACAGTCCTAGAACATGGGAAGACATAAGGTCACCCACACCCTTAGAACCCTCTTACATATAAACAAATCATGCCTAGGATCTCACCAAACCTCTTACAATAACTTGGTTAAAGCATTTAGATGAATACCTTAAATTGTGGAAGTCTAAAATAAATCATTACATATAAAATCCATAAGGAAAGTAATATATATCAATAAGTATCAATCAACATTCCCGGAGCATCTAATGACAAGACTTCATAAAATAGTATTATTGATAACTTGGACAAAGAATTCCCTAAGCAAAGTAGAATGCTTGAGCCATCACCTTGCCTCCTCACATTTGCTTACCTGGAACAACACAAGGAAAAGGGGTGAGATAGATGATCTCAATGAGTAAACGATAAGGCATATACATATCACATATTCCTTTGGAAAGGAAACACATAACTTATACAAATAGTTCATGATTTATAATTCATGAATCAGGTTGCAATTTAGAAAGGGTTCAATTTGGCAAATTTGCAGAAATCACACTTATCACTTATAAAGAGTGAAGGCTATTGCTCTATCACTCGAACACTTTAAGGAGAGGTGGCCTTATACCAAATTCCAACTCCTATCACTTATAAGGCCTGAAGCTGATCAGGCTCCATGGCTAGAACCATCCCTTCCTAGCTAAGGTGGATACACTACCCCTATCCAATGGGTTAAGACCATTTGCACTTCTGATGATTACCCGCATCGGCACGAGGATTCTGCAGAAAGGGTAAAAGATACCATAGCTAAAGGTAATCACAATTAACAATATCACATAAGACAACAATAACATGTATTCCAATAAAAATAGTGGTTTAGTTTTCAAGCAAAAGATACAATGATAGTGTAGTTCTAGAAAAATATAAGTTAGGATGTTAATCACAAGAAATTCTCATTGGGATAAACAAAATAGTTTTGGACCAAGTGTCCCTTGACAACCCAAGCTTGTCAAAGAATTCATATAATAATATTTTAGAATAGAAAAAACTTGGGTTTCAAAGATCATAAAGGCTCACATAGCATGATATCACATATTTGTAACATAACAAATGTTACTTGCACTTGTAGAATGAATACAACGTTTACTCACACTTGTAACATGAACATAGTGTTTAGTTACCTTAAGGTTCCTTTGCTCCTAGTATACGTAGTCCCTTTGCACTTCTAATGCTCCTTAAACGCTAACATAATATTTGATTTAATACTTAGTATTTATTTACTCATGATGCTCCTATTCCATAACTACCCAATGCACATATAGCATACACATACACTTAGAGTCCACACATAGGTGTACTCGTCACTTGCACATAACACGTTGACTTTGAAAGTCTTGCATACTTAGGCCTTATAGGCTCTCTTGATATCACATTACAATCACATTAATACCTTTTTAAGGTCATCACAATATTATTACCTCAATATCATTTCACTTTAACAATCATCTTAATACACTTTACACTCCCATACATGTCAACTTAACCATTAACCTTTCAAGTGACATGCTTAACTCTTATGATACTTTTTATTCAATTGTCACTTCATCAACTCAAAACCATGTATTATTATCAAGTCATCATAACATCTACTTCCATATTTCCCAATCATATTTGTATTCTAATCACAATATAAGGTTAAGATACCTTAAGTATACCATAATGCATTTAAGCTTATCTAGGATCATACCTTCCACTAACATGCAATTTTATCATTTATTATACATACATACATGTCAATAATCATCACAACACATCACATAAAAATTATAAACATTGGGACAAAAAGATTCATGTAGGCCGAATGCATCACCAAGGTAAAAAAACAAAGTCTTCTTCTTTCGCACTTTTTGTCTATTTCAGAAATATATAAAAACATGGTTTGAACCAAGATTTTTCATGTAAACACAACAAAAATCATTTTAGAATTTAAATCCATATGAATCGGCCACACTTGGTGTTGTTTATACATAAAAATTCAACTTTTGAATTATAGAGCACAAAACCATGAGTTTTCTTGTTTTTGGTATTTTCCGGTCATTTCAGAAATATGTAAACAGGTTGTTTAAACTATTATTTTTCATTAAATCATAGAAAATATCAGTTTAGAACACATACATACATGATTCAGTAGCCATAGATGGGATTTATACAAAAAAAAAAATTCCAAGTTTAAACGCTTAGGTGAAAAATCATGAGTTTTCGCGCTTTCCGCGCTTTTCATTCATTTCAGCGATAAATAGGCACATGATTCAAATCATTATTTTTCATCTAAACAAAACAAATATCATATTAGAGCACTTCCTCATACAAATTGGCAGCCATATGTCCATTCAATAATAGAATTTTCCAACTTCCAAGTTCTAACACAAAAACCTTGAACTCCTTTGTTTTTTGAAACTTTCTGGTCATCACAGAAATATGCAAAAATATTATTTAATCCTATATTTTCCATCAAAACAAATCAAAAATTAGTTTAGAACACAACAATACACAAATTGTCCCCCCCTGTGATGTCTATGCATAAAAATTCTGATTTTAAGTTATAGAATTCACCTTTGGAGAAATCTCGTGGAAAGAATCGTGTTTTCGGTAGAAAATAGATTTTCTCACCCAAACAGAATTAAATCTGTAAAAATCAGTAATTAACTAGTTCAAAATAATTTTCTCATAATTCATTTTATAGAAATCAGTTTAGAAATCGAAAGAGAAGAAAAACTTACGATTACGATCAAGAAATCGCAGAATGGTAAGGTGTTTTCTTAATTTTGGTAGAGAGAAATATCTTGAGAGGATTTTTCTGCCAAGATACAGGAAAAATATGGGGATGGCTGCTGGAAATCTATTCTGGCTGAAATTTAGATTATATATTGGGGTTTGGGTGAAATTTTCACTAATACCCTTAATGAACTAGGTTAGGAGGATTTTTGTGTAGTGGGCTTTTGGGTATTTGGACTTTTATTTAAATTTTTGGGCTGAATAGAATTAAAATAAAAAGAATATTTTTCTTATTATTTCTGTAACATTTCCCCCAAAAATATTTATTTTAAAATATTTTAAAAATACTCATAAAATTATTTTATGCTTAAAAATTGTCTTATGCATGAAAATTCATTTTATTTAAAATAAATTCTTTTATGCAAATGCACTTCATGTAAATCATTTATTTCACAATAGCAACTCATATTATGCATATTAAAATTAATTTAATATGCCACATATTCATCAATCACTTAGATCACTAATTTTCACAAAAGCACACACTTAACCTTAATAATTCTAAATCAAGCAACTTATCACGAAAATTCCTAGGGTAGGTGTGGGTTGTTACAAATTTAGACTTTACGATTGTGAGTTTTATCTTTGAGTTTGAGGTTATTTGATTTGTAGATCCTTTAATTTGACTGCTACATTTGAGAATTAGTTTTTGATTATGAAATTCGAGCCTTACTGATTTGAGTATTATCGACCATTGTGTTTTCTTTTACTTTAGAGGGATTGTCCATTTTCTAACTATTATTGTGATTTAATTTGCTTGAGGACATGGGCATGTCACTGCCCATGTCATTCTCGTATATGAAGAGGCAAGAGCTGCGTGTTCAGAGTGTCAACACGCCTAGAGACATGGGCGTGTCACTGGCCGTGTCAAGCAAAATTCTAGAGTATAAAAGCTAATTTTGGACAAAATTTCAGGATTGGAAATTTTATTTTGGATAGCAGTTTTCCTAAGGCCAAGAAGAGAGTTTTGTAGTGATAATTGAAGGTGAAGATCAAAGTTTTTCATGTTTCAATTCGAAGATTGAAGATTCAAGTTTGGATTATTATTCATCCACTATGGATTGTTTGATTTTTCTATCCTTTATCTTTTATTCTTGTTACTTTCTCATTATGAACTAAATTCTTTATACCTAGACATTTGATGAATCCTATATTACTTTGTATGGATTGAATGGATTTTTAATCAATTAAATCATTCATTGGGATTGATTTATCTTTATGATTTATATTTGTTATTTCTAATTATCAATTGCATGCTTAATAATTGGAATTAGTTTTCTTGCTAATTGTCTTGAGAAAGCTTAGTTAGAATTGATCACTCCTAAAGGTTGAGAATTGATTGGGGTGCTAGAGATAGACCTATAAGATTCTTCGGTTTATAGTTCCTTGATTTTAATGCTATTCTATTTAATTATAAATTGAGAAGAGATTCCTTTTATAATACTTAGTAATTAGGGATTGAATCGCTCGAGAGAGGTTTCAATCTAACTTAGTGGAATGCCAATTCAATATGATGTTTGATTTAGTTGAGTTCCACTCATGAAATATATATGAGATCTAAGAGGATTCAAATATCTAGGTAGCTTCTACTATCAATTTTCCTCTTGCAACTCACTTACATTATCTTAATTAAAGTTTTTAATTTAGTTTATTTACTTTAGTTTAAATATTACTCAAACTTTTGATCAACTAGACAACAGTCAACATTTGAGCTAGTACTTGAATCTTGTCTCCAGTGGAACGATAACTCACTCACTACTGTGTTATTTGTGTGATCTATACACTTGCAAAATATGCATTGGTTGCCTAAATTTGATTCAAGATCTTCCCTCAAAAACCTTTTGAAATTTTATGTTTCTCTTTGATTTGTTTTGGAATAAAATCATTTTTCAATTGCAAGCAATTATTCTTTCAAAAAGAATAAAGAAAAAGAATTGAAGATAAAAAGAAAACTTGAAGAAACACTTTCTTCTTCTTCTTCTTCTTTTTCTCTCAAACTTCTCTCTCTAAAATTGCTTTAATTGCCAAAATGATATTCACCAATTTAAGAACATAAAAACTAATAGCTTTTATATTCTTTTCCAAGACTTAACCTTTAAGTCTTCATAAAGACCTTTATACACTTTTAGCTACACCAAATATGAAGAGGCAAAGGTAGACTTTGCTACATCAAATGGTGAAATGATAATTTTATCCTTTAAGGGTAAAATAGACATTTCCATTTGATAAAAGATATAATTACAATTTTAACCTTAGTAGAAAATTCTCTAAGCCCTAAACCCATCAAATAGGCTTATCCTCTAACCCTAAATTGCTCTTTTATATATCACATATGGGCTTAGGCCACATCTCATGTGTTTAGGGTTTTCACTAAACTTAAAATTAAGTCTTTTATTTAGTCCAAATCATTTTCGATTTAATCTTTCTCATTTGCATCATATACAAATTAAGATTTAATTCAATTAAATCTTTATAGATTAAACATTAGGACATGCTAGGGTCATTGTAATCAATTAATTCAACACTTTAATTAATTATTATGATAAACCTTTTACACTTGAAAGGTGATCACTATTGGGTATATGACTTTCTAGGTTCATGTCTAATTAGCGATGTGAATGAGAAAATATTTTTCTCTACTAATATGAAATCCCCACTTCATATTTAGTCCCATAAGTTATGAGTGGTAGCTAGCATTTTATATCATGACTATCTAATTAGAAATGAATTTTTATAGTTGGTTACTTTAAATATTACATAGACTATCAATCATACATTATCATGCACTAAAAAATCACTTCATTAAAGATCCTAATCTAGGCTAAGGTAATGCTTTATGTCAAACCCTAATGTGCTTCAATTCTATGTCCTTATCTCGGTTCTATTTCTTGATGAGATTAGATTCACACTAGAAACTCTTTCTAATTAATCTGTTTGTCCTGGCTAAAAGCTTTAGTTATCAAGAATAACTAGATAGCATAAGATCTCAACTTTGTTTACTCAAGGTAATGAATTCTATCTTAGTGATCACTTACCTCCATACATAATAAATTAGAACTATCATATGCCATATATCCTTACATGAATAGCATGTCTATGTAAGCAGTAATATAATCTAATCACCTATGTATGAGATAGAATGTCCCCTAAGTCAAAGTACTATATGCGCCATTATGACCTAAATGATAAATAATTGACAAGTAGTAAAATCTTATTTTATTATCATCTAAGATCATAGTTCGACTATTCATCCTATGAATATCTACATGTTTGTATCAACATCACATATCAAATAGCATAAGACTTACTGCCTCTATAATCATTAGTATCACATACTGATTATAGAAAAAAATAGAGGTGCTGGTCTTCTGGAATTAATTATATCCAGTCATTAATCCTATAACCATAAACATATTTAAAATATTTGTACAAGAGCAATTTGTCTCCAATATTCTCAACAGTTGAGAATAAATCATTTTACAAATACTTAAGGACTATATTCAATAATATTAAACCCTTTTCACATAATCAATGTATTTATAATTCTATTGGGAATTATTATCTACTATAATGTAACTAATATATAACTCCTAGGGCACATATTGCTATTAATAATATAATATAATATAATATATATTGTAGGTGTTTAAGCAGAGGTGGTTCTTTGTAGCAATGAAGCGATGTTAATCAAAATTGTCAATATATAGAAACAATTATTCATTTACAACTAAACCAATATCTTTAGAAGAAATAAAAAAATTTTTGTGATGTGTGCGCTTCCCATTTATAAATAAAGGAGTGGTTGCCTTAGCCTTGCTTGCTCACACATATCACATGACATAAGATTCATCAAGTCTTATGGCTAGGATTCGCCTTTCTAACTAAGGTTGGTTGCTCTTACCTTACCTATAGGTTTTACCAAGTGCATAAAGTCTAATTTATTACCCTACATCAAAGGAGAATTTTTTGCCTTAACAAGAATAATAATAATAATAATAATAATAATAATAATAATAATAATAATAATAAGGAATATGCAATCCCTAAATAAATTTCAATGGGATATATCAATATAAGAATGATTTCTTCAATGATAATATTATTGAATAAAATTTTGGTACCAATATGAAATTAGTTCATATTGGTTGAATGCCTTATGAGAATAATATTGAATATATCAATGGTTTAATATTCAATAGGGTCATTAATATGCAATATGGAATTTTGTTGCATTTCAATGGAAAGTGGTTCATAATGATAATTTAAACAATAAGGGTTCACATTATATTATGGTATTAGGTACTCATCTTAAACTTCTTAGCTCCTAGTTGCACTTAACCTAAGTTATAGTGTTGCTTCTCAATATCTTGAGTAATATCCTTACCTTTGCCTTTAGACTCTACAACCATATTATTCAAATTATACATTGATTAATACTTAGAAATATCACTAACTATAATCTAGCTTATCCTTAATATTGCCCTTGCTAGCCTTAATTTTATTTACATTGCATGGACTAATTTAAGCTCATAATATATTAAACAATTCATGAATGCACATTTTACAATTGGTAATCATCAATGGCTAATGCCTTTAGTGGCCGAATACATTTGCAAAGGAAATTTAATTCATTTCCTTTAAAATTTCACAATTTAACTTGGTAATCATTCAATTAAAGTTCTCATAAGTGAAATTCAATATCCAATTGGATCAATTAAATCCCAATTTGAGAAAACCTAATTTGACCAAATCCTTTAATTTGAGGAAAATCATGTTGTAAGGCCCGAGCACCAATCCGATCTGCTAAAGAGGAATCGAAATGCTCATTTTGAAATGACTTATGTTGGAGCCCTTGGGATCAAATTGATTGATTTTGAAAAGTGCATTTAGAGTTGCCACCTTAGTTTTATTTTAATTAGGAAAAGATTAAGGGGAAAATCTAAATTGACTCCAATTTCATCCCAAAGGAAAATATATTAGCCTCAAAACCAAAAAGGATTCAAAGACTAGATTTTCTATTTATTTTAAAATAAAACTTGACTCATGTTTCCAAACAAACCTCTTCATAAGGCCTTACCCTTCCAAAATGACCTCCTCAAAGTCCAAGCCTAATCAAGCCTTCTAAGATGACATTATCTAAAGACTCAAATTGAACTAACCTTTTTTGAGTTAGGATCGATAGCCTTTGACCAATTCTTCAACCAACGTCATACCCAACCTAAGTCAAGTATGACCTCATCATCTCTAAAGTAAGACTAAATAGCCGAACCACTTTCATTCATCTTTCCACCTTGTATGGAACATGGAGAATAACTCATCTAGAAGTTACTTTGTGGTTTTTAAATCGTGCCTAGTGACATCCACTTTGACATTGTAATGATGCTACTTGGTAAAGGCATGATTTATATCATCCCATGTTCTTTTATGACTCTTGTATAGTAAAAGAAACCATCATATGGTAGCATCGACTAGGGATTATTAGAACAATTGAGCAGGGAGCTCATCACTAAGTCCTAAAGTTTTCATTGCCCCTTATATATCTTCAAATGTGTCTTGGGGCAAGTGGTCCCATCAAATCTATCCAACTCAGGCATTTTGAATTTATGAGGAAGCTTAACATTAAGAAACATGGTCAAGCTATCCATACAATTAAGTCATTAGTGTTTTAGGGATTTGATAGTTTTCTCCATAGCTTTGAGTTTTTCCATGAGCATTCTGATATTTAAATCTTGGTTTAGATATGGGTTTGTATGGTTTGAACTAAGGTTAGGGTTGATTTGGTTCAAAGCTAGGTTTTAGTTAGTCTTGCTGAGGCTAGCTTGGTTAATCAGAGCTTAGACTTCTACAATGATGAAATGACTTTGTTCTTTAAAATGGAATTCTTAACCAGCTAGGATAGCTTGGAAATGTTCTTTTTACTTCTTAATGACGCTAGTCACATGTGTGGTCAGGGCAACCATGACAATCTAGTTAGCCATTGCTACCTTGGAACAATAAATCACAAAACTTGGTAAGTGTTTTGAAAAAGGTGATATGGTCATTATATGCTAATTCTGAGGGAAAAGGATTCCTTATAGTGTTATAGACCAACCATGTTTAGGCTCTAAAAAGGTTTCTTAAAGAGGATAGGCCAAAGTCTAAGGCTTAGGTCCATATGTTTGGGCCATAGGTGTTTGGGCTTTAAAGGTTTGGGCATGTTGAGCCAAGGTTATTGGACTTAGGGAAAAGGGGTTTGGTTTTTGGATAAGGCATAGGTTCAAGGAATGTTCTTGATAGTAAGGTCCTAAAATGTCTAGTTTCTAAGATAAAGACAAAGAGTATAGGTTAAACTTGTGCTTACGTAATGGAGTTTGGGTAAAAGGACTTGAGTTTTGGGGTTAGAATATAAGGCAAAAGCTTTTAGTGTTATGAGTTCAAAGTTTAGGGTTTAGGGTTGAAGGTGGTATTGGTTCATTTGGGAGGGTGTTCATGCTTATGAGTTTAAGGCTTGAGATATAAGATTAGGATGTTTGTTGTTTAGAGTTATGTGTTTAAGGTTTAAGGCTAGGGTTATGATTTTTAGGATAAAAGTTAAGGTGATGATGTTTAGGTTAAAAGTTAAGGTGAGGTGTTTAAGGTGTATGATTAAGGTGTTTGGATAAATGTAAGAGTGTTTAGGGTCAATGGATAGGGTTTTTGGATAAAGGTGAGATGGTTTAGAGTCAATGGATAAGGTGTTTGGATAGAGGTGAGAGGGTTTAGAGTAAAGGTGTTTGGATAAGCATAAGAGTGTTTAACCCTTCTTTGGTTCAAGGTACAACCTAGATTGAGATGAATGCCTATTTTTTTTTGGTATAATATGAATGTAGGATATGCATAGGCAAACATTTCATAAAAATATAATTATACAAGGATTGATTATGGTACATATGGCCCTAAGGTCAAGATTTAGGTTCATTATATGAAAAGGTAAGTAAGGATTTAGATAAGGCACCCATTACACTAGCGAAGCGATATAACTAACCACATGTGAATCAATGAGACTTGTATGGGTCCAATAGTATGTGCATGCTCATTACATCTTTGAAAGGATCAAAGGATTTGTCATAGGCTGGATATTTCACTATCAGCAAATAGAACTAAGAAGGGTTACCCACTCGATGCTACTCACTATCGATTATTTTCATAGAACTAGTTTTAGAGGCAAAGAGCCTATGCAAGTGATATATGAAAAGTCACAATTATATGAAAAAGCAAACTTTATTTTTAAACCAATTAATAGTTCTCTTATATTTTCCTTTTAAAAGGAACCAGTGGAGTTACCAATTACAAGGCCTCACCCAAGCACCAATCTAATCCTTTAAAGGAGAATCAAAATACTAATTTGAGAAAAGACTCATATTGGAGCCCTTAGGCTCAGACTAATTGATTTTGAAAAGTGAATTTAGAGTTGCCACCATAATTTTATTTTAATTAGGAAATGATTAAAGAAAAAATCAAAATTGACTCCAATTTCATCCCAAAGAAAAAGATCACTAACCTTGAAACCAAGAAGGATTCAGGGACTAGATTTTTGGTTTACTTTAAAAAAAATAGTCAGGCAATTAATTTAGTTGTCACTTAAAAATAAATTTCATGATTAATGCATGTACAATTTATTATGATGCATAACAATCCATTCATAAGATAAATAAAACAAAGAAGAAACTAAATAAAAGAAAGTTAAGTTATAGTTACAACCAAAATCCAAAATTATGGGATACCTCCTCTAGCTCTTATGGGATCTATGAAAGTCACACATTCTCTAAACTAATCCTAATAAGATAATGTAACAAAAAATGAGGTAAATTAACTTAAAAGAAAAGCGAGCAAGGTGATGAGGAGAGAAGTTAGTTAGATTAAGTTAGATTCAATGCTTAAACCAAACATACTTGTATATTCCATTGAATTGGAATCAAAATTCACATAGTTCTCATTTCTTATAAAAGGGTTTGTTTAGTCTAGCCTTTTATTATATTTAGAGAAGAGAATCCTATGAAGGGAAAAAATAAATAATGAAAATAAAAAAGAAAATGGAAAGGTGCGTACCTTGCACTTACATGGCTTTAAGATGGAGGAGACTTGTCTCAATTGGTGGCAGACTTATGACTTGTCTCAATGATATGAAGCTTTTTACTTAATGGGTTAGCTCAGAAAGTCACAATCCAACTCACTTTGCAAAACAAGGATGTAATACCCGAAGTCTATTAACCCTAGTTGCCTACTTGATTGATTAATAATGCTCTGGATTGAGGATTAGATTATGTTATTTTTGATGAATGAATTGCTAATTTTATTAAGTTTGACTATGGTTATGCGATTGTATGCTAAGATTTGAGTTTTGCTGAGTTAGAATAGGTTTAGGGATAACACATCCCTACCATGCACTTTACAATACATAGCACACCTTTGCCATGCATTTCACCTTCCATAAAATTCCCCTGCCATATAACTCTTGTCCATATGACATTCCCCTACCATGTATTTGGCCTCTATATAACATGCCCCTACCATACACTTTGCCTTCACATAGCACGCCCCTGCCATACATGACACCACCTTATGACACACCCGTGCTATACCCTAAATCATCAAGTCAAACTCGTGTCATCTATATGGCATGGCCTTGCCATTAAAACAAGGACGTATATCAACTTAAAACTATAGAAACTTTATGCCATTGTTTTTTCATGGTTTTATATTATTTTGGTTCTTTTAATTGTTAATTTATAGTTTATTTTATGATGTTAATGTGTTTGTAAGTTATTTTCAGTTGCATTAATAATTAAAGAAATGGAAGAGACTTGGGCTCAATTGGAAAATTGGGCTGAACATTACATGCTGGGCAACAACACCTTGCAACACCTCTCTAGCGCACACAGTAGTAGCTAACCCACAGACAAGCCTCAGCAGCTCTTTGCAACCAAGCTCTAGCATGCACAGCAGAGTGCCAGACTACTAGCCCCAGTGTCTCACAGTGAAGCTCCAGTACAGCAGCAGAGTGCCAGCTTGCCATCCTACTAGCCCCAATGTCTTGTAGTGAAGCTCCAACGCCTCACAACAACTTGCTTCCTACAGCCCACTAGTCCCCAGCGTCTGCAGCAACCTCCAGCTCAACGCAGCAAAAAGCCACCTGCTGCCTGCCTGTCCCAGTGCCTAGCTGCAGACTCCCAAAGCCCACTGCATCACCTCTGAGCAGATATTGAAGGTTATTTGAGATTTTGAGGGATTTTTAACTCTAGATTATTTTAGGAAAGTATAAACAGAAGAAGAATTTTTTTTTTTTATTTTAAATAGAGCCATCTGGAGGAAGGAATGGGGGATCATCTCAATTTTGGACAATATCTTCTCCTCCAGTTTTCTATTTTTCTCAATTTTATTTTAGTTTTCAGATTTCAACACTTATAAAAGATTGTCTTTAGTGATTTTGGGAATTCTTTGTGAAGATGCCAAGAGATTGGGTTAGATCATCGAATTGGTTTATAAGATTAATTTTTTGGTTATTTTCATCTTTTGATTATTGAATTGAAGATTTTAATTCAATGGATTATTTTGATTTTAATAATTTTGAGATTAACATTGTATTTCCCATCAACTAATTTCAGTCTTGTCTAGGGTTTATATGATGTGTTCATGATATGGAATTGAATATAATCTTATTTGATTATTTTTATTATTCCTAATTTAATTGATTGATTGTTATTGAACAATTGGTTAGCTACCAATTGTTTGACTTAAGTTTTCAATGAAGGAACGAGAGTTGAAGTTCAATTCCAGAATTCATTCCTTTAGGATCTTAAAATGAATTAGAAATATAAGTTTTAAGGTTATGCTTTAGTTTTTGATATATGATTTGATAGAATGATTTATATGAATGTGATTGCTAATGATTGATTTTTATTCTTTGAGTTGTTAGAAACTAAGGTTTTAAGCATAATCAAATGGGTATATTCATGAACATATAGGATTGATAAACTGATTCTTTTCATTTAATTTGCTTTAAATTGAAACAAATATCTCCATTTGCAATTCCTTGCAAGTATGACCTTGGGTGCTTCTGATATACTACAATTATCCCGTATACTTGCAGGTCACTTTTGGATAGAATATTTCAAAGCAAATAGCCATTTTAACCCCAGAGGCTGAAACATATATATACTAGTTAAAAAACTTATTTAGCCACCTTTTACTTTTTTTTTTAAACATTCACGACACTCCAATATCTCTCACAACACAATAGCCATACCCAAGCTTTCTACATCAAATCCCAAGGTAAACTTATTCAAAACTTTTTTCTTTAATAAATCTCTATTTCCTATTAGTAATAAACAAAATAAGAATGTTTTCTTTGTTATTTTGTTAGATCTAATAAGATTCTAGTAGACTTTTGCATTTTTTTCCTAAGGTAAAATTTTAAACATTGCCCTAAAATTATTTAATTAATGATTTTTATGTAAATATTAATATTGTTATGATTTATAAAGGTTTCTTTTCAATTCCTTAATATGTCATGTATGATTATTAATTTATTAATTTATATATTCATTATTTTGCAAATAACATCTTTAATAAACATTATAACTAATAATTCTATTGAAATCCTATTTTATAATGGAGATCACAATCTTGGTTAAGAAATTTAATGTTTGTGTTTACACCCTCCAAGGGGGTTCGCTATGTTTACAAAAAATATAATAAATTATAAATAACAATAATAGGTAATAATAAACAAATAGTAAGATGTCTAAATATATGTTGTGATCCATGCATTGAGTTAATGACATCTAAATAAGTGCGAGAAATGAAACTAACTCTTAATATACTTAATCCATTGAAGATATTTAAAGTGATTGCAATGTTAATTGTATTATTATTGCTCGTTATAGGAGATATGGTGAGGGACTTTGGTGAGTGTCACCCTCATAGCGTAAACACTTCGAATGGATATTGTGATTGTTGTGCATACATGTTATGATGTCCGCTTGAATTGTATATGTTGTTTGAATTGCGATGAGAGAGTCATTATTAAAAATAGGATTCTTAGTGAATTGTGGGATGATGTGTCAGGCGATAGTGTGGTAGAGAAGGTCCAAGTTTGTGAGCACCTATGTCAACATTATTAAGAGCTAATGACGAGTAAGATAATTTCAATAAAGATATTTGTTTCCTATGTACCTATCATTTTATCATTTCATTAAACCAAACATTACACAGTTCCAAATTACCATAACATCCTAATTTAACTTTTTTGTTTATACATTATCTTTTTCTCTAATGCTCTTTAAACCTTGACATGATAGTAATATGTTGTGAATCTTTGACCTTATTTTGTAAAAGCAATAGTTCCCTTCCAATGTGGGGGTCACATTGGATGTGTGCACATGTAAGTCCATGGGTAGGGTGAGTGTACCCAGTCCTAATTAGGAAAGGTGGTCCTAGCCGTGGGGTCTCACCAACCTTACACATTATTTTGTATTTGAGTGAGCAAGGTTTAGGTTGCCACTCTTGATCAATCAAGGACATATCATCTCCTCACTATATGACTTCTACTAAAGAATTAACTCTATTACTGAATACTTGATTACATTTTATAAATGAAATTGATAATTTATTATTGTATGTCCAAGCTTGCACCGAAGTTGTAATTTCATTTGATTGCAAATTTCAATCCTCTACCTACTTCATTATTGTTCTCATTCATGATGTGATTATTCACTCACTGAGACTTATTCTCACCCTTTTATTTTTCTTCCTCGCACCTTATAGGAGATTGAGCTAGCTAAGGTAACCTCAAGAATCATGTGCCTTCTTTTGAGGTTAAAGTCATCATTTGGATTAGAGCACTATGGATCATTGAGTCTTGTTCAATGATTTAAAATTTGTTTCATTATACATCATCTAGCTAGTTAGGACTATTTAAACTATTTTGGATTGATGATAGTTGTTCATGTTGTTTTGCAAATAATTGTTAACTTATAGATAATATACTATTAAATTTGGATATTGAATTTGTGTCAATAAATGAATCATAAAGTAATCCTTTTCCATATTAAAACCCTTATAATTCATTAGATTAGTTGTTTTATGGGCTTAGGTAGCATTATGTGATTCTTAAGTCTTAGGACCATTGCATCCTTCTAGGATGGAGTGGGACAAATGTGGTATCATAGCCTAGGTTTTTAATAAGGTCAAGGGAGTCATTTAAAATGAACATTATGTATGAGTCATCTATGGAGCATAGGAAATTCATGACCATCATTGTAAGTCTTCGCTAGGGTAGACTTGCTAAAAGTCTGTAAGGCATAAATCCTCTTAGATAGGATGTAGTATTACTATTTCATTGTTGTGCTGTTACATGCTTGTTATTTGTGAATTGTAGATTCTGCCACTACTTAGGAAGAGAGCTGCCCCCAACACTCATTATAGTACTAGAGAAGAGAGAAAGATGCCAAAGCATCTCAAGGATACCCTAGACTCCACCTAGGTTTAGGACTTTGAAGAAAGGATGCGAGGCATGGATAAGATGCTTATCAGATTGAGTGACTCACTAAAGTCCCTTAAAAGGCAGAGCGAGGAGATAATGAAGATGGTGAGCGAGAGCAATGAAGAGATTTTTCATATTCAGAATTGGGTAAGCAAGGTTGTAGATGATCTAGCTAAGACAATGAACCAACCTCTAGTGGTCCTTATTTATAAGTGTTTAGAATGCATTAGGCATGATCACCCTATTAGTGTTTATCTTAAGAGGATAGTACCACCCCACCTAGTGGCTGGGCAAGGTGTGTGATAGCTTTAAGACAGAGATTGTGTGCAACTATACATTGATGAGATTATGAAACTACATAGAGTACCAATTTCTATCATCTTGGATTGAGGCACTCAGTTCACCTCGAGGTTCTGGCAAAAGTTGTAAGAAGCTTTAGGAACTTAATTGAACTTCAATATTGTGTTTCACCCTTAAATGGATGGACAGTCTAAAAGGACAATCTAGACACTTGAAGACATGTTAAGAATGTGTCTCCTGGATTTTGGTGGTAGTTAGGATAAATACCTACCTTTGATCGAGTTCACCTACAACAACTGCTATCATTCATCCATCGGCATGGCACCATACGAAGCATTGTGTGAGAGGAAATGTCATTCCTTAGTTTGTTGGGTTGAGCCTAGAGAAAAGTATGTGGAGATGCCAAAATTGCTCAAAGAGACTACCGAGTAGGTACCATTGATTCAAGATCGGCTGAAGATGGCTTTCAGTTGACAAAAGAGCTATGTAAACCTTAAGAGAAAGGACGTTCTTTTTGCCAAGGGAGATCACGTCTTCTTGAAGGTCTCCCTAATGAAAGGTTTCATGAGATTTGACAAGAAAGGAAAGTTATCACCTCACTTCGTTGGTCCTTTCAAAATCTTGGATAAAGTTAGGAAAGTGTCTTATAGACTTGCCCTACCTCTAGCTACGGCATATGTGCACATAGTATTCCATATCTTAATGTTGAGGAAATATGAATCGGATCCATCACATGTGTTATCACCTCTAGACATTGCAATAGATGAGCAACAATCCTGAGGAGTTACCAATAGCCATAGTCGATAGACAAGTGAAAAGGTTAAGGAACAAAGAGATACCTATGATCAAGGTTTGATGGTGAAATCATGGAATAGATGAGTGTATTTGTGATGCCAAGGAGGAGATATGGCAAAAGCATCCTCAGCTTTTTGAAAGCATATAAGTAAGTATCTAAATTCGAGGATGAATTTCTTTTAAGGGGGGGGGGGGAGGAGGGGGAGAAACTAACAACTCACACCTACCCTAGGAGTTTCGTGACAACTTACTTGAATTTAGAGCTATTATGGCAAAATGTGTGCTTTTATGAAAGTTCATGTGTTATATGATTGATGAGCATATGACATGTTAGATTAGTTCTAATATGCATAATATGAATTATTATTGTGAAATAAATGATTTATATGAAGTGCATAAGCATAAAATAATTTATTGCACATAAAGTGAATTTTTATGCACAAAGCGATTTTTAAGCATAAGATAATTTTTATGATCATTTTTAAAATATTTTAAATAACCATTTTTGGAGGAATTTCAATGAAAATAATAAGAAAAATATTTTATTTTTAATTACCTATAATCAGCCCATAAATAAAATTAAAAGGCCTAACTCACCAAAGCCCAACACACCAAAATACTCCTAACGTAACTCAATAGCGACAAACTTGTAATTTTGCCAAAACCTTGAATATATAACCCCAAAATTTGGAAAGCCCTATTGTGACAGCCATCATTCTATTATTCTTCATAATTTTTATGGAAAAATTCTTTAAAAAATATTCTCTCAACCGAAATTCACAAGGTGCCTTCAAACCTTGTGATTTTGCGATCGTTTTCATAAGTTTTTCCTTCCTTTCAATCCATTATTTGATTTTTATGAAACTAACCATGGGGAATCTATTTAGGGCTATGTATTTACTATTTTCTTCTTGTTAAATTCGCTATAGGTGTTTTGTTTGAAGGAAAAACTGATTTTCAAACAAGAGAATCCATGTTTTCTACCCTAAAACCTAAAATTAGAATTTTCATGCATATATTCTATAAAGGGGTGCCAATTCCTGCATATTAGTGTTCTAAAATAATTTTTGTTATGTTTAGATGAAAAATATTGGTTTAAATCATATTTTTGCATATTACTATAATAAACGGAAAATGCGAAAAGCAAGAAAATTCATGTTTTACCATAATTGTATGATTTGGCCAATAGTGGGATTTTGATCCCAATGTCTATAATTTTTATAAGATATATTTTAGTGAATATTGACATGTGTATATGGATGATACATGATTTAATTGCATGTTGGTTGAAGGAGAAACTCTAGACAAAGCCTAGAGAGGTTTGGCCTACGTAGGGTTTCCTAACCCTACTACTATGTTATGATTAACATGTGTATATGATTAACTAGCATATGAATTAGGCCTTATGATGTGTTAGTTGTGGATTAATGACCCTAAATTGACTATGGGGTTGATTGTACAATTTGGTCAAAAGAGATAAGCATGATACTTTTAAGATTCCATGTTAAGTCAATATATATGGAAAGTGTTAAGTGTACTAAATTGAATGTTAAATTGAATTGATATTAAGATCATGATATATTGTGCTTGACTTTAGAAAATTCATAGTATAAGTTATAATGTAATTTCATGTGAGCCTAAGAAGGCTAAGTGTACAAGACTTGAAAGTCAACATGTTATGTACAAGTGATGAGTGCACTTCTAAGTGCAAGTGATGAGTTGCACCAACTCCAAGTTTATGTGAATGATATATGTGCATCGGGTAGTTATGGGATAGGATAGTATGATGATTATGCAAATGCTAAGTATTGAATTATAATGTTATGTTAGAGCTTGAGAAGTATTAGAAGTTTAAGGGCTACAACAATTAGGAGCTAAGGAACCACAAGGTGAGTAAACATTATGTTTATGTCACAAGTATAAGCTATTATGTTATGTGAACCTTTGAGATTTTTCAAACTTAAGTTCCTTTGTATTCTCTATTATAAATATATGACTTCTTTATTAAGTTTGGGTTTCCAAAGGACAATTGGCCCGAAACCATTTTGATTATTCTATGATAAGAAAAAACCTTTGTCATTGTTGCCTTACCTAATATTCTTTATGAAACCACACTATTATTTATCTTTTGTTCAATAAGCTAAACTGCTATTGCTATTATGCTACATGTTATTGCTTTAAACTGTTATTGCTATTGTACTACATGTTATTGCTTTCTTAAGTGCTATTGTTATAAATGATTACCATTAGCTCTAGCTATGGTACCCATGAACCTTTTATGCAAAAATTCTTATGTCAATGTAGGTAATTATCAAAACCTATGCACATGGTCTTAACCCGATGGATAGGGGCATAGTATCCACCTCAACTAGAAGGAGCAATTCTAGCCATGGGGCTTAATCAACTTTATGCTACTTATAATATAGGTGTTGGAATTTGGCTTGAGGCCACCTCTCCTCTATGTGTTTGAGTGAATTGAGTAGGGTCTTCACTCACAAGCGATAAGTGTGATTTCTACAAACTTTGCTAAATCGCAACCAATGAACCATGAACTATGAATCATAAATTATGAATCATGACTTATGAGTTATGTGTTATGAGCCCTTTTTTAAGAGATATGTGTTATCGTATAAGTTATTGTTTACTCATTGAGATCTTCTATCTCATCCCTTTTCCCTGTATGGTTTTAGGTGAGCATTATGAGGAGGTAAGGTGATCGCTTAAGCAACCTACTTCGCTTAGGGAATTTCCTTGTCAAAGTTTATTATCATGTTATAACATATTAAGTCTCTAAATGCTCTAGGAGTTCTTATTTTGAGAGTTTTATTATTGGAACTTTATGCTTTAATGATTTATTTGGAGTCTTAAAAATGTTCTTCTCTATGGATTGTATTTAAAGTATATTTTAACTATTCTTGGGCAATTTAAGGTTTTTCCTTTATAAATGGTTTAATTAAGTCAATGCATAAGGTTTGGTATGATCCTAAGCTATGTTATTATATGCATAAGTGGGTTCTACAGGCGTGGGTGATGTTCTAGGACCATCATATCTCCGAAATTAGGATGTGACAAACTCTTATAATCAAGTTGAGCTCAGTCAATCTTGAGTTTAAGTCATCTAAGTCTAGTTCTGAGTCTTTTGATTATATTTGAGTCTATCAAATCTTGTGTTTCTTTCTCTTCTTTCAAGTCCTTTATTGTCTAAGGCCAGAGTCAGAGTTTGTCATGTTTTCTTTTCTTTTTTTTTTTTTTTCATTTTGAGTCTGTAATGACTTTCCTAATTTGTCTTTAGTAAAAAGTTTAGAATTTTCATATTATATCTCATACGTATTCTTTTTGAATCCAACTTGAATGATACACCAAAAACAAAAAAAAAAAAAAAAATTGTATGCATTATAGCTTAACATCATGCCAAGTTAGAGGTTGAAGATGGAACAACTCTTAGAACTCAACTACAAAGTTATTGTGTGCATCAAAGCTATCCTTCCTTAAACTGAGCCTAGCTAGCTATTTATTTGGGGTAATTAAATTCAAAATCCTCAATCAGGCATGGGAACATCTTAACAATTGTAGATCACTTCACAAAAAGGATCAAAAAAGGACCATGTCAAGTTTTGAACTTTAAGAAGTAGTAGTTTGCCAAAATAGGGAAAGCTTTAACGAACAGATGTAAAGCAAGATTGTCATGCCTAAATTTTTTTACCACACTATAACAAGAACTATGTGACCTGATTCTTCCTAAAAAAAAGAATTGAAGTAATGTAAGGGATAAGTAGGTAGCCTAATCTGAGTGCAGTCCAAATCATGATAAAAGTATCTTTTGTCTTGTAAGGCATCATGTCCTGGTGTTCTGTAAACCACGTCAATCTCATCCCCACTTGTTTCCTCTACCTAAAAAATAAAAAAATACAATGAGTCAATCAAATTGGATTCTATTTTAATTCCTGTCAAAATCCATCTATTTGAATCTATTGAGTCAGTCTAAATAATTTATCCTCATGAGTAGTCAAAAAATTTTATCCCCCTTAGAGTCATCCCTTTTTGTGTCACCCCTTTTCTTCCCTTAATCATTCAAAGACTAAAGAAAGTTTCTAAGTTGAATATCGAGTCATCACAAATAAAGTTGCCCTTACCTATCACCAGGGGCATGTCATTTGAAGATATTCACAGTCTTTCGAGCAACCTTTGGTTAGTCCACCACCTCGTGTCAAGGGCAAGATCTCTAATTTGTATTTTCCTATCAAAGTTCTTGAGTCACCAAAAGACCCAAATCAAATGGCTCTCCCTCATTACTAAAGGTTCATTCTGACCTTTACATCAATCCAACTGAACCCAAAAAGTATTGTTCCCAAGAGTATAGAAATGGTCACTTAGATATTCATGTGGTTCCACTTTCCACCCCTTTTACGCAAATCCATAAATTTACTCAAAAATATCTAGCTAGCAGCCTAAATATCCCTTTGGTCCCTTTTGTTGCTTCCACTTATCTATCGCATTTTTCACCTATAAGTATTTAGGAACGATTGTTTAAACATCCATGTGGTTCTCTTTACCATCTCCTTTTTCAACCATGTTCCTCATCCAAACATGTCCAAGCACTGACCTAGAAATCACTTTGGTTCCTTGTACCAACCTTTCTTCTGGATTCACTATCATCAAAATTACTTTACAAAAAAGACAATTCTGATAAGGGGATAGTTGTAAACCCTTAATTTTGCATCTTCATCATCCAACCACAGCTTAACATTTGCTAAGTTTAGTGTGCTATACAGAGCCAGTATGATGGTCTCACTAGCAAGTTAGTGGGTGGGTGTTCGAGAGAGCTAAAATTTTTAACCTTCAAATACATTGCCACCCAAACACCCGAATTTTCTAAACTCTAAACCAACAATCAATCCCAAAAATGAACATCCCACCATGTCAGTAGTCGCAGCTCTAACCTGCAACCTACTGTAGGCTTCCCGATGCGGGCCCACACCCCTCTGGCATGAGCGATCCTCCTTCTGTATAGAAAAATATCCAAAATACCCCTCTAATCTAATTTTCAGCCCTTTTCCAGTCATACCCCTCCTTGTATTTTCATATTTCACTTTTCAAACTACCCCTCACCCTATTTGCCAAAAATATGTCCTTTATTCCTTCATTCTCTTCACCCCTAGAGTTAGTATTAATAGCTATCTACTAACTTCTATCTTCTTCTCCCTCTATTCACTCTCTAATTAAATAATTAATATTTTTAATTAATTAATTACCTCACCCTAAATAAAAGTTAATTAATCCTTTTAATTAAGTAAAACTCATTTTTCCAAAATTAGCCACTCAAATTAATTAATTAATTAATATTTTTAATTGATTAATTAATCACTTTTTAAAAAAATTAATCAATCTATTTTTAATTTATCCATCATTCATCTTAATTAATCCATCCATCCATTTTATCATATTAATTAATTAATCATTTAATTAATTAATCAATCCAATCATCTGGTCCTAATAAAATTGAATTTCGGTGTAACAAAACCCCTCACTTGCCAAAAGCAAAGGTACAGCCTTTTCCTCCTTACTCTCAAAACACCCAAACCAAAATTATTCTAATCAACTCCTAAACCCCTCCACTGAATTGTGGAATAAACTATGTGGATTTTGATCCCTATTCAATGTGGTACATAGCCACATTTGAAGTTTAAATCCAAATCTCAAATCTAATTTTTCAAACTAATTTCATTTTCCATTTTCAAATGTAATTAATTATTTTAATGCTATTTGTAAGGGAATTTTGTAGTCTTCCTAGAATCCAATAAGGGCTAGAGATGGCATCTCAATGTTAAATGTTAATTAATTTATGTAATTAGTTAAATTAATTTGGAGTTAAGGAGAGATTATGTGGTTTCCCTAAATCCATATGGAATAGAGGGAATACTCTTCTTAATTTATGGGTGATTTACTTAAATCTCCTTTTAAATTGGCCATGCATACACATTATGTCATGCTCATGCATTTTAACTGTCATTTAATAAATGTCATTTATGAAATTAATTTTTCAGGTCAAATTAAACTCAAAAGCCAAATTTAAATTATTTAACTAAAAACCTAGTCCCTGAGCTCAACCTTATTTGAGACTAATGACTTTATCCTTGGATAAATTAATTAAGAAATTAATGAATTAGGGTCAATTGTGTTTTTCTTTAATTTTTCCATTTAAAATAAATTAGGGTCGTGACTCTTGAAATCATTTTTCAAAACCATGAATTATTTTTCCAAGCAATAACCACTCCAATCATGAGCACCAAAATCCATTCAATGACCTTTTTAAAAATCGCTCACCTTTCCTTAAGGTAATTTCCCGAGTGAGGGAGGAGCATTTAGGTGAGGTCTCAGTTATAAATTGTAAATTAAAATTTGTGTCTCACTTTTCCTTTCACCTTTCTTTAACTTAAGTTACACATTTTTATACTTGGTTAATAAATGTTTACACCTAAATTCTTGGTTAATAAATGTTTACACCTAAATTCATCAAGCTTAGCTGGCCATTACTACTAGGCTTAGGCTTGAATACTTAGCCCACCCATTAACACATTTTTCACACATATTAGTGCTTATTAGTCTTTGATAATTATTTTTCCTTCACTTGTAGTTTAGCATATTTATCTTTACTCACTAATACATCAACATACTCTACATATAGTCATATTAATTTTATTCATTTAATTTATATACAAACATAGAAATTATAAAGTCACAAACTAAGCAAACAAGTAACTAATGACAATAAGCATCTTTAGGTTTCAATTTAATTTCACTATCATGACACTTATTAAAATGTATCATCTGTGGCACCATTGATAATTCTAATAGGCTTAGGGAACCTTGGTTATTATACCCTGCTAGAAGTCTCACATTGAGGCCCTAGGCAAAATTTAAAGATAAAATGAGAAAATAGTTAGCTAGCAAACCTAAGAAGGCTACTTAATCACAAGTGTTCAAAATAGAAAATAATCGGACGGCTTCATTTAGTTAAAGCATATACTTGGGTTATGAGTTTTTCAAGAAAGTTATGTGGAGATGTTGTACTAGTTTTACATTTATAAGAATTGCATGACATAATTCTAACCCTAGCAACCATCTAAAGATGACTTTTTTCTATGAATTAGAATGGCATACAAAAATGAAAAGATCATCCAAGAAGAATACTTGACCTTGTTTAACAAACCTAAGGATATTGCTATTGAAGATGAACCCAAGGCCTTTGACCTTGCATCTAAGATGACTAGGAAAAGGGCCAATCCTAATCCTAAAATATTGAGGTTTACTTTTGAAGTTCATGCTCTTAAGAAGCCCTACAGTAGCATAATGATTAATGAGTTGAATTGGGAAGCAACTACAATACTTCACCAAGCCAATGTCAAGTTAAAGAAGGCCTTCAAATATAGAAAGAAGGCCAAGGTTATTATTAAGGGGATCCTTAAAGAAGTCAAGCATATGAAGGCTGGAGTTAAAGAGCTACAGAGTCAATTGCTCCCATCTTAAGTTTGAAGCAACTTTAGAAGAGATGATTTGTCTTAAATGTGGTTTGATTTGTCCTAAATGTGGTTATCTCTTTAATCCTTCCTTTATGTAATTGAACTATTTTTAATGAATAAAAGTTTAGTATGGTTTCTGAACTCATTTTGCTTAAATGAAAAACAAAAAAGAAATGAAAAGGTAGAAATAAGAAAACTAAATAATATCCTTGCTAAGGATCTAACATCATGTTCCTTAGCCAAAAGTTAAAGGAAACAAAAATAATAAGAAAAGAAATGATGTCCTTGCTAACGATCCAAAATCAAGATCCTTAGGCAAAAAATAGAGGAAATAAAAAGAAATGGAAATAAGAAAAAGAGAGACTAACAAATCTTAAAATCAAATAGGCATTTGACATACTATTGACAATGACAAATAGAGAGAGAGAGAGAAAGAAAGAGAGAGAGAGAAAGGCTATTTCTAATTCATAATAAATGTCATGTATTAGATATGCATTCCATACATTTCATGACATCATTAAAATGCCTCTATCTCATACAACCCATGCATCCATATGTCTAACCATTGCATTCATGTAACTATATCCCTCTTAAGTTAAGACTGCTAAATCAAAAGCTCTAGGGAATTAGTTGAAAAAGAGCTTGCAAGACTAAAACTCAAATGATTAACAACAATGACTCATAAAATGTGGAAGTAAGAATTGGGCACATCTTGGAGACTAGGTTAGTAGATATGATCCAAAAACAAGTTAATCAAGCTCTTAATGATCACATCCCCCACTTGTTATCCTTGGGAATCGAGCCAATGGGGCTAGAATTATTATAAATACTACTACAATTAATGATGGGCAATAAGCTAATGGTCATAATCAGGGGCTCCAGAATTTGAATGATGATTATGTATTCTTTGATATGGATGACTATCTCTAGAAGAAGTAGAGTTAGGCCTCGAGAAGAGCCAGATGCACTATATTGAGAAAGTGTTAAAAGGAAAAGGTTTTCATAAGATTGAGGCCCTAAGTGCTCTTACTATTGATGGTGCTGACAAGCTACCTAATTGATTCAAAGTGCTTAGTATGACTAAGTTTAATAAGATAGGTGATTTGAACATTTATTTTAAAATGTATGCCACACCAATAAGTACCACTGGGGCTACTGAGCAATAAATCTTGTAGCTTTTTTCAACTTCTTTGGATGCTACTACAGTGAAATGGTACTATGATTTGGACAAAAGTAAGTAAAAGGATTGAGACTTGTTTTCAAAAAGCTTTGTAACTTAATATGGCTATAACACACTAATGGAGATCACCCTTGGAGACTTAGAGATGACAAGGAAAAAATCGAATGAATCCATTTCTAATTATGTGACAAGATGGAGAGAAAAGGCAGCAAAGATGACCAACTGTCCCACTTAAAAGGAACAGGTCACCTCATTGTAAAAGGGTCCTTACCTGCCTTTTATAATAGGTTGTTAGTTATACATTTGAAAACTTTTGAAGACCTCTTTGACATGGGCTTATAACTAGAGCAATTGGACTACAAGATTAGTTGAGTGAATGAAGTGGGAAAAGGAAATGGCTCAATAAATCTCTTTATCCAGATCACTAGACCTTATCCTTTTAAGGCAGCTCAAGCTACACTGCAAAAGGAGTTCACTTATCTAAGTAAGTCATTATCTAGCATCTTTGAAGACCTAAGGAAAGATGGATTACTTCAACCTTTAGATCCAAATCCTGTATCGAATCCCTTGCTAAGAAATTTTAAGGTTGATCTGTACTATACTTATCATTAGAGAGCCAGTCATGATACTAATGATTTCATTACCCTGCAGCATAAGGTCTAAGACTTGGTTGATGATGGGGAAATCCATGGAGAATGACATGAGCAAAGCAATTTGATGTTTTTATGCTGGGGCAATCCATTGAAAATGATATGAGTCAAGCAAGTTGATGTTTTTTACTTGCTTTCTTTTTTAAGAATAATAATTGTTTGATTTTAATTTCCATAATAAGATTAATTCATGAGTTTGTTTTCTAAACTATCGTTGCTTGTGTCTTTAAGTTTAATTTAACTATAACTATAGTCGGGGGCATGGTATCACATTTATAGGAGAATGAGAGAGTTGAAAACAAAACAAAGCAAAGAAGAAAAGCCAAAAGACAAAATAACAAAGATAGAAAGAGAAGGAGAGATGTTGAGATACCTCACCCTTACCTACCCTTAGTTTAATACCACCTCAAATGGACCACACTTAGAGCATCTTTAGAAATAGAAGGCTAATTGTCCTTAGTCTAATGACAAAATCAATTTGACTAATAGTATCCAAGTAGGGACAAACCCTTGTATAGCCTAAAAAAAAAAACCACAGACCTGAAAAGCAGATACCCTGCTTGAAAATTTAAGGCAAAAGGGAATTAATTCCTTGTTCCTTAAAGCCTAGCCATTAAGAAAAAAAGACCCAAATGGACCAAAGTTCTGCTGAACACATTCTTTGCTTAGGAAAGAACCAAGATGAAACCAAAAGTTCATCATCCAAAGTAGTCAAATTCCCTAGGGGCAAAGCATTTATAGAACAACATCTTTTTGAAAGAAGAAAAACTATGAGAAGAGTAGTCCTACTAGGTGTTTTCTAATCATTGCCTAGGAAAAAATTAAGGATATGAGTAAAATTAATTATTTGAAAAACCTAAAGTGCCAATTAGTAATAAATATACTATTCAGACCTTGTTACAGTTTTTTTCATATTGAACAAAGAGATGCATGTTGATAACAAGAAAGAAACATATTTTTGAAGAGATTTTATCTATAATAGTACCTAAACCTTCCTCCTACTAGAAAAGGTCAAATTGGGAGTTTCCAAACCCTCTCACGCGAGGAAGACGTGGCATCGTCCACAAGTTCACGCTCTCCATAAGCCCTTAACTCCCTACATGCAGTCACACTAACTTTAGCATTTGAGGTCCCACACTTGGTAATAGGCTTAACATGGTCCTTCTAACATTATATTTCTTTGCTATGCAGGCTGAGATCCAACCACTACTATGATGCTTGACTCTAGACTTTCCATCCATCAAGGTCAACACCTCCCTCCAGCAAGGTTAGCATCATTCTATCTAGCAAGGTCGACACCTCTACATAATGAGGTTTGTACCATTCCATAAGTGCGACATCCTGCACCTGCATACTTCCATATACCCACTGAGATCCACTACCTTAGCTCACTATGTGTGTCCTTGACTATACCTACTCTTTTTCAAGAAAGCCTATGCCAAATACCTAACACATAACTACAATACACTCTAAAGGTTTCAACCTAATGGGAGCCTCTGAGCCTTAGGGATGTGTCGATCCAAACTCAGACTAGGGAAAAAGAGTTAAATAACATCAATCAAGCATAGTTTGGTTAATCAAGATTAGTTTGGTTAACTTTCTCGATTCCTTTAACAATGTGAGAAGTGAAGAGCTCTTCAATTTGAGTTCCCATCAAAGGCATATCCTGCTTGGCCCCCCAACCCACTTGGAAATGTATATATTGCTCTTATATAATTAGTTTAATTTTTTAATTAGTCATTTTAATTTCTAACTGGTCCGATAAAATTAAATTTTTTATAAATAATTTCAAATGTTAAAGTTATTTAAATAATTTTGATCCTATAAATATGGAAGATCAATAAAAATTTATTTAATTAAAAATTTTAATATATTTTTAATGAAAAAAAATATAATTAGTTATTATTTTTTTTTTTAAATTATGAGATAGAAAAAAATAATCTTATAATTTTTTTAGTTCCATTAATTTTGGACTTCCAAATAAAATTTTCTTATTTCATCTTTATTCCCATTTACTATTACGGTAGAAATTTTTATTAATTTAATGAGAGTTATTAACGGAAAGTTATCTCCCCATTATGCTTATAATATATTCTCGGTGTTTAGTCTCGCATAAAAAAAATAAAAATAATAAAAAAAAGCTAAATAACATCTATAACTAACACTAAAATGAATTTATACACGTTTTTTGGTACATGAAAATTTTAATATGATAAATAGGAGTAATTTTTCATTTTTTTTTTTTAAGTGTATCAATTCCACTTAAGATTTAAGATCAAAATCATAAAATAAAGATAATTCTGCCTTGTTTTTAGTTTTACATGAATTTGCTTGCTATGATTTTTCTATAATTACTCGTGGATAACACCTCCGTTACTGATACTTAGATTATAGTCTGCTTGAGTTTAATTTTGAATATTAGAAGTATTTAGTAGATTATAATTTCAGTTCTAATTAGATAATTAATTTTGTAATTAATTGGTTACACTTTGATTTCCTCTAATATCTTTTTTCACTTATCTAAATTTTTGATAAACAAAATTGTTTGAGTTTGTCTATTATTTGAACTTTTTAAAATTTTTTTAAAATACTAAAAAAAAATACAATTTACCGATTAAAAATTTTATCAATAAATTATATTTTTTCTATCAGTAATACGTACACCCATAAATTACTAATAAAAAAATTTAGTCGGTGTTTAGCTTGTCGGTAACACAATTTATTGACTGAATATAAAACTGTTCATAATTACCAATAGAATTTTAGTCATTAAATTATTTTTATATTATTGGTAAAATAATTTATATTATCAGAATTTTTATAGAGAGACAATTTACCAACTATTATTTTTGTCTGTAATCTATCAACAAATTTTTATTTAAAAAAAAAAGTTGGTAATTTGTCGGTAAAGTTTCAATAAATATTTTTTGAAAGTAAATATTTTATCGGTAATTGGTCAGTAATTTTGTAAATTAATTTTTAAAAAATAAAATATTTTGCTGGTAATTTGTCAGTAAAATTCTATTTTTTAAAAAATACATATTTTCAAAAAATAAAAATAATAATTTAAAAATTAAAATTTTAGAACGAACATTAAAATTAAAAAATAAAAATTTATAAAATAAATTAAGAAGCTTAAAGAATATAAAAAATGACTAAATTAAAATTGTACTTCAAAACTAAAAAAAAAAAAAAAAGAATAAAATGAACCTAAAATTAAGAGAGAAAGTGATAAGGGTAAAAAAAGAGTGAGTAAAATAAATAATGTATTAAATTTATTTTTAGTTTACTAAATTTATAGAAAAAATTTAATAAAAAATTAAATTTAAGATAACAAATAATTAATTTTTTTAAAAAAATCACATTAATACTTTTTTATGCTATAAAACAATCTAAGAAATATAAATTATAAAAACTATAAAGAAAAGGAAAATTGAAATAAATTTAATATATTTTTTATATTGAAGGGTTTGGAATTTAAGTAGTAAAATAGAAAAAAAGAATAAAAAAAAGAGTATATGAGTATTAAAGAGTATGATAGTATTAAGTGATGAAAAAGAAAATGAAAAAATAATTAAATGAGGAAAAAAAAAAAGAAATTTTATTTGTGAGAAATGAAAAGAATAAATTGAGAAAAAGATAAGAAATGAAAAAAAGAATAAGTGTGAGAAAAAAAAATGATGGAGAAGAGAGGAAGAGCCCTTTTATGCATTTTTTTACTCCAATTACCAACTAAATTTCCATCAATAAGTTTTTCAAATAAAAATTTCAAGAGAAACTTTCCTTTAAAATTTTTATTTACTGACAGATTACCCACTTAATTTTTATCTGTAATTTATCGTTTCTTTAAAAAAATAAATGAAAATTGGAGGGAAATTTTCCTCTAAAATTTTCATTTACCGATGGATTACCGACTAAATTTCTATTAGTAATTTATTTTTTTAAAAAAAATCAAATGAAAATATGAAAAAAAAATTTTCCTCCAAAATTTTTATTTATTGATGGATTACTAACTAAATTTCTATTGATAATTTCTTTTTTTTAAAAAGAAATTAGTAAAAATTTGGAGGAAAATTTCCTTTCAAAATTTTCATTTATCGACAGAATATTTTGTCATTAAAGTAAAAAAAAAATTTCTCTCTAATTTGCCAACTAAAATGTTGATTAGTAAATTTACTAATGGCGTAAAGTAAAATTTTATGGTAATTAAATACAAGAAAATTTTTCTTTCTAATTTACCAACTAAAATTTTTCGGTAAATTTACCAACAAAAATATGGTCGGTAAATTGGAAAGTTTTTATAATTAAATTGAAGAAAATTTTGCTCTATAATTTACTGATTGAAATATTGGTTGGTA
>CANTUT010001073.1:75000-97500 GCA_947687605.1 Reutealis trisperma | reverse complement strand
CTCTAATGTAGGATAATAAATCAGACCTTATGCACAATGGTAATGGACCCGCAGATAGGGTAAAGATTATCCAAACCTTAGCTGGGAAGGGTTTAAGATCCCCAGTACATATGACCTAATAAGTTGTACATGTGATTAGGCATGTGGGAGTGAGCAAGGCGTATGCCGCCACTCAATTGATTATAGGGGGAAACATACCATTTCCTTGAAAGGAAATTTTCTATTAAAGATATAATACCTATTATACATATGTGGGAAAATTGTTCCATAAGAAGAATTTCTGATCCATTTTACTTATTGTTAAAAGGAATCACCATTTGACATACATCATTGTTTAACTTTTATAATATTATTCTGTACTCACTGAGCTTTATCTCATCCCATAGTTGTTGTTTATTTTCAGGATCAGCTGATAGATTCCAAATTTTGTGTCTTCGTTTGGAAATTGCATTGCTACTTTTGGTATTATGATGTATTGTAACAACTTACACTTACCCTAGAAATTTTCATACGATTTGCTTGATTTAGAACTATTAAGGTTACGTGTGTGCTTTTATGGAAATTCATGTTCTATGTGTTGATGAGCATATGGCAAGTTAAATTAATTTTTAATATGCATAATAAGAGTTATTATTGCGAAATAAATGATTTATAAGAAGTACATTAGCATAAAATAAATTATTTTAAATAAAATAAATTTTCATGCATAAAGCCAATTTTTAAGCATAAAATGATTTTATGAGTATTTTAAAATAATTTTTAAATAAATGTTTTGGGGAAAATTTTAATGAACATAATAAGAAAAATATTTTTATTTTAATTACTTATAATTAGCCCTTAATTTAAATAAAAAGCCCAAATGCTTAAAAGTCCACTACCCAAAAACTTTTATAACCTAGCTCATTAAGGGTATTAGTGAAAATTGTCCAAAACCTTATATTTAAAAACCTAATTTTTGGCCAGCCCTAATATTCCAGTAGCCATCACTCTAATTTTCTGTATTTTGATAGAAAAATTCTCTTTAAACAATTCTCTCTATTGAAATTAAGAAAACACTTTTCAATTTTGTGATTTCTTGACCGTAATCATAAGTTTGTCTTCTCTTTCAATTCCTTAACTAATTTCTATGAATTAAATTATGAGAAAATTATTTTGAACTGATTGTTTACTAATTTTTACAGATTTAATTCTATTTGAGTGAGTTTTTGAAAGAGAAATTTAATTCTCTACTGAAAATATAAATCTTTCCGCGCAATTTCTCCAAAAGTGAATCCTGTAACTTAAAATTAAAATTTTTATGCATAAACACTATAAGGGAGCCAATTCCTGCATGAATAATTTCTAAACTTATTTTTGATGTGTTTTGATGAAAAATATTGCATAAAATTATATTTCTATATATTTTTGTAATGATCGAAAAGTTTTAGAAAACAAAGGAATTTAAGGTTTCTGTGCTAGAGTTTAGAAGTTAGAAAATTGTATTATTATTTAAACATGTGGCTGCCAATTTGTATATGAATGGATTCTAATCAGATATTTGTTTTCTTTTTGAATGAAAAATAATGATTTAAATAATGTGATTGCATATTGCTGTAATAAACGGAAAGCGCAGAAACTCATGATTTTCACCCTAAGCCTTAAAACTTGGAATTTTCATGTACATATCTCACCTATTACTACCAATTCATGTAGATTAATATTCTAAAATGATTTTTGTTGTGTTTAAATAGAAAATCTTGGTTCAAACCATGTTTCTACATATTACTATAATAGACGAAAAGTGCAAAATGTAAGAAAAATTTAGTTTTTCCTTTGATGATGCATTCGGCCTACCATGGGATTTTTATCCCAATATCTATAATTTTTATGCAATATATTTTGATGATTATTGACATGTATGTATGCACAATAAATGATAAAATTGCATGTTAATTGAAGGTATGACCCTAGACAAGCCTAGAGGCACTTTGGTATACTTAAGGTATACTTAATGTATCTTAACCTTATATTGTGATTAGACTGTGAATGTGATTAGGAAACATGGAACTAGATGTTATGATGACTTGATAATGAATAACGGTCTTAAGTTGATGAAGTGATTGATTGAATGAATAGGTCATAAGAGTTAAGCATGACACTTGAAAGGTTATTTGTTAAGTTGACATGTATGGATGTGTTAAGTATACTAAGATGAGTGTTAAAATGAATTGATATTAAGATAATGATATTATGATAACCTTAAAAAGGTATTTACATGATTATGATGTGTTTTCATATGGGCCTATTAAGGCTAAGTGGGCAAGACTTTTGAAGTCAACATGCTATGTACAAGTGATGAGTGCACTTATATGTGCAACTTTAAGTGTATGTGAATGTTATATGTGCATGGGCTAGTTATGGGATAGGATAGCATCATGATTAAATAAATACTAAGTATTCAATTAAATATTACGATAGAGCTTGAGGAGTCTTAGAAGTCCAAGGGCTATGTGTATTAGGAGCGAAGGAACCACAAGGTGAGTAAACCCTATATTCATGCTACAAGTGTGAGTAAACATTGTATTCATTCTATAAGTGTGAGTAACATTATAACATGTTACAAATATGTGATATCATGTTATGTGAACCTTTGAGATTCTTGAAACCCAAGTTCTTCTTATCCTAAAATATGATGAAATGATTTCCTTATAAAGTTTGGGTTGCCAAAGGCCAATTGGTCCAAAATCATTTTGTTTATCCAATGATAATTCCTTGTAATTATTGCCTAACTTATATTCTTTTTAGAACTACACTATCATTGTATCTTTTGCTAAAAAGTTAAATTGCCATTATTATTGTGATGTATATTATTGCTTCCTTAAATATTATTATTATATGTGAATACCATTAGCTCTAGTTATGGTATCTTTAACCCTTTTATGCAGAAGTCTTCGTGTTGATACAGGTAATCATTGCAACCTGTGTACATGGTCTTAATCCAATGGATAGGGATTGTGTATCCACCTCAGCTAGAAGGGGCGGTTCTAGCCGTGAAGCCTGATCAATTTCACGACTTTATAAGTAAGGAGTTGGGAGTTGGAATTTGGTATGAGGTCACCTCTCCCTTGAGTGAATGAGCTAATATAGTCATTTACTCTGATTGGGTAATAAGTGTTTTAAGTATGATTTCTGCAAATTTGCTAAAGCGAAAATTTTGCCAAATTGAAAACTGTGAAACCATGATTGTAAATTATGAACTATGTGTTGTGTGCAATGGGGTTTCCTTAAAATGGGATATATGATATCGTTTATGCTATATTGTTTACTCATTGAGATCATCTATCTCACCCCATTTTCTTGTGTGGTTCCAGGTGAGCAATATGAGGAGGCAAGGTGATAGCTCAAGCACTCTACTTCGCTTAGGAGAACTCCTTGTCCGAGTCAATAATAATACTATGCTATGAAGGGTTGTTATTAGATGCTCTAGGAATATTTTATTTTGATGATTTTTTTCCAAGATGTTATTTATTAAGGTTTCAACTAGATTATGAGCATTATTTGCTGATGGATTGTATGTGAAGTATTTAATTATTGTCTTCTGCAACTAAAGATTTCCATATAATGTTTTTGAATGAGTTCTTGTATAAGGTTTGGTATGATCCTAGGCATGATTTGTATATGTATAAGTGGATTCTACGAGTGTAGGTGACCTTATGTAATATCCCAACCCGACATAGTACGTATGTACAGTATATGTGTGAAGATATCCGATTGGTATTGTAATACATGCCCAAGCTAAGAAATGAATATTTTCAAATATTCAAATGATTTGAATTTAAATGTTTTAAAATAATAATTTTATATGAAAGTATTTTCCTTATCGTAATAATTATATTGACTTTCAAAGTTATAGATATTTATGAATTTTCATTTGAATATTGATATTGATATTAATATTTATTTATATTATTATATTGATATTGATAAGCCAAATTCATATTGATATTTGATATTATATATATGATTTATTAATATTGTTATCTGAGTATTTGAAATAGTAGAGAATTAATTCAAATTTAATATTGAGATTTGGAATAATTTATTTATCATATTTTATATTGATATTTGAAAAGATATTGATTTATTATGTTATCATAATAATATTTCTAAGAGAATATATTATTAAATGAATTATTGATTTATTATCTATCAAATTGATAAGATTTTAAATTAAAGAAATTGAAATTTTATTGTGAAAATATAGAAATTTGCTTAATTAATATTTGAAATTGTTTTAATTTATCTAGTTATTATTATTATTATTATTATTATTATTATTATTATTATTATTATTATTATTAGTGTATATATATAATGAAAAAAAAAAAAAGAATAAGTTAAAGTTGGTACAGCCCATGAAAACGGGCAGAAAAATAGAAACAGAGACAGAGAAATAGAACACAGAGAGAGAGAGAGAGAGAGAGCCTACTACACCCACAGACCACCACCCTTTGGCCACCATCAATCAACATGCACTGCACCAGGAGGAAGAGAGCCTGCCGCCCAGTCGACCGATAGAAGCCCGTCGCTACATGCGTCATCCAAAGGCTCGCCAGCAGCAACTTTCTAGGCCAATTTCCTACTGTTTCTGATCTCCATTTCTAACGAATTTGGTATGGTTGAACTCCTGTTGATTCTAACTTTAATTTGGTATATCGTTTACTAATTTTAGATAACTTTTTTGTTGATCGAAATCCAACGACATCAATAGCTGTCGATGTCATTTCTGACTGTTCTCCAATGAATTATAGAAAATGAAAGTTATACTCGAACTCCTCACATCATAAGCTAACCTTTGGTATCCTCGGATCGTGATTTGGTCACCGTGGAAATTTTTCCACCACCGAATTCCGGCGACCCTGAAATCGATGAATTCAGACAACAGCTCTGGCTCATTAAATCAAGCCATATGGTATAAATCTCGACTCCTAATTGTATATAGATAGTGAATTATGAATTTATTTGTAAGAATTTAGGTAAATAGTTTATTGGAATTAAGTACTTAAATGGGATAATTGAATTGAGTTAATTGTTATTTATATGATTATTGAATATTATTGGTGATTAAATTGAAAGCTTAAAGTGAGACATTGAAATTAGAATTGATTTAATTGAATTAATTAGGAATTAGTTTGATAATGAGGAATGAAATTGGTAGATGGGATTAGTATATTGAAGGTTCGGGTTGGACCATTTGATCGTGATATTGCGGATAAATTGAATTTATGGAATTATTGGCGGAGAAATTGCTTAATTGAATTTACTTGAACTTAATTGAATTTACTTGAATAATATGAAGGTTGAAATGTGAAATTGGAAGAAAGGAAACTATTCTTTTTAGGTGAGCTATTAGGAAACAACTAGAGAAATGTTAAGCATAGTAACAAGTATATGTATAGAATATCTTAACTTTAAAAGTGATAGATTGTGCTTGAAGAATAAGATAGAAATGTTAATAAATTAAGATAAATTGGACGAGTGTTATAACAAAGAAGTGAGTAATATGTGATTAAAATGTAATGTATAGAGTCTATAACAAGAACAAGGATAGTGTCCAAGAGTGCGAGGAGCACTACTTGTATCAGAGTCAACCGTAAATAGGAGCAAAAGAGTTCAAGGTGAGTACTTAATAATATAATATGCTTGTGTTATTTGCTTAAACCCTTATTATTCAACCGTGATTGCTAAAAGCATTCCAATTCCTTAATAATATGAATTGCTCATTGATATTGAATATTCTTGATTCATTGATAACTTGAGTTGCTTATTGAATGTTGAACCATTGATATGATGCTTCTTGATAATCATTAGATACCAAAATCATATTGCGACCATTGAATTCCTTGGCATGAACCTTACATGAACTTCCTATTGACTATCTATTGATAAGCATAAATCTCCTTTATGATGTGGGGAAACACATTAGGCCTTGTGCACTTGATATATGCTTGTGGGTAGGGCAAGAGTACCCAACCTCTGTTAAGGGGGAATGCCTAACCATAAGACTTGATCAGTCTTACGTAATGTGATATGTGAGAGTGAGTAAGGCTTAGGTCGCCACTCTTGAATTGATATGTCTGGGAAGCATCCTGATTCCAAGAAAGTGATATTTCTACTAAAGATGTTGTTTCCATTTGAAATAAGCCATTGAACTATATTGACAACATTGTTTGAAAACATTTCATTACTACAAGAACCATCTTGAAAATAATCCTCGTGCTTATCTTATATATTGTATTATTTTGTACTCACTGAGCATTGTCTCATATTGTAGTGGTTTAAACTTTTCAGGTAAAGTTAATGAGTTAGCAAGGTAAAAGTTCTAAGCCCATCCTTCGCTTGGAAACTGTTCTATTAAGTTCTGGTGTTATAAGTTAGAGCTCCATGGTTATTGAAAGTTATAGGGTCTATATGTAACATGAATGGTTATTGAGAATGTTAGTACTAATGTGTTATAGGATGTATATGTAATATGAATGATATTGTAATTACTATTGTAATAATGTACGAAGTAATGTATATTTGGCTAATAATATGAAATGAAGTTTTATATAAATTGTGTTTATAATAATGTTATAAGTTAATGAGGATGTGATAAGCAACTAATGGGTACAAGGTTACGATCTTAGGATATGGTTTAATATGATGGATGATAAAAGATTATATGTTAAATGGGTTCTATGGGCTTTCGGTGCCCTTATGACCATCCATGCCCTAAGATCGTCACGGCTTAAAAAGGTGGGTCATGGCAGAGTCCCTATCACAGCCCATCTTTTTAAGCCATGACGGTCCTAGGGCACTGATGGCCATAAGGGCACTGAAAACCTGTAGAACCCATTTAATATATAATCTTTTATCATCCATCATATAAACTGTATCCCAAGATCGTAACCTAATTACATTTCCTTCTTACCCATAATCTCAATTGCAAACACAATATGAATAACCTTTTAAAATTGAATCTCATATCATTAATTAAATATTCACTACATTATACATTCTTACAATAACAATTGTAATTCCATTCATATTACATATACATCTTATGACTTATTAGTGTTAACCCTTCAATAACTATAGAGCTCTAACTTACAACACCAGAATTTAACAAAGTAGTTTCCAAGCGAAGGATGGGTCTTGGAACTTTTACTTTGCTAACTCATTGACTTTACTTGAAAAGTTTAAACCACTACAATATGAGACAATGCTCAGTGAGTACTTAATAATATAATATGTTTTGTGTTATTTGTTTGAAAACCTTATTGTTGAAAGTATTCGAACTCCTTGATAAATTGAGTTGCTCATTGATATTGAACCATTTGTTATAATGCTATTTGATTCATTGATAAACTTGAATTACTCATTAAACATTCTTGATTCCTTGATAAGCTTGAATTGCTCATTGAATATTAACCCATTAACGTGATTCTTCTTGATAATCCTTGGTTATTGAATTCACACTATGTTCGTTGAATACCTTGACATGAACTTTATATGAACACCCCTATTGAATGCCTATTGATTAGCAAAATCCCCTTTCTGATGTGGAAAAATACATCAAACCTTGTACACTTGGTATAAGCTTGCGGGTAGGGTGAGAGTATCCAACCTCTGTTAGAGGGGAACCCCTAACCGTAAGACTCAATCGGTCTTACGTAATGTGATATGTGAGAGTGAGCAAGGTTCAGGCTGCCACTCTTGAATTGATATGTGTGGGAAGCATCCTACTTCTAAGAAAGTGATATTTTTGCTAAATATATTATTTCCATTTGAAACGAGCCATTGAACTATATTTACAACATTGATTGAAAATGTTTCATTGCTACAAGAACCATCTTGAAAATAATCTTTGTGCTTATCTTATGTAATGTATTATTTTGTACTCACTGAGCATTGTTTCATATTGTAGTAGTTTAAACTTTTCAGGTAAAGTCAATGAGTTAGCAAAGTAAAAGTTCCAAGCTCCATCTTCCACTTAGAAACCGCTCTGTTAAATTCTGGTGTTGTAAGTTAGAGCTCCATGGTTATTGAAGGGTTAACACTAATAAGTCATGGGATGTATATGTAATATTAATGGCATTATAATTGTTATTGTAAGAATGTATAATGTAGTGAATATTTAATTAATGATATGAGATTCAATTTTAAAAGGCTATTCATATTGTGTTTGCAATTGAGATTATGGGTAATAAGGAAATGTGATTAAGTTATAATATTGGGATACGGTTTAATGTGATGGATGATAAAAGATTATATGTTAAATGGGTTTTACAAGTTTTCGCCTAAGACCGTCATGGTTTAAAAAGGTGGGTCATGACACCTTATGTCTCCCCATGTTTTAGAACCATCATGTCTCTGAAAATGGGATGTGACATGTATATACTATGTTGTATTTTGGAAGTTTCACTCTAGAGCTCCATGGATTATTAAGGTCTATAATAATGATACAATTTAGAATATTATTAGTATGTGTGTGGTTTAGTACTATTTTATTTTAGTCCAAGCACTTAAGTAATATATAAACGAGTTGTAATTAAAATATTAGAAAATGGAGTTCAAAAGCGATAAACATGAATATGGATTTAAAATGGTAAATGTTTATCATACAGATAATTAATATGGTAATCGATGATAAGGAATGGTTGTTTTGGTTTCGATCTTGGGATAAGGGTAACGTAGTCTTCATCGACAGTTTGTAACTTATAAAAGAGTTCTACGGATTTAGGTGATCTTATATCTCCTTATGCCCTAGGACAGTTATGGCTCAAAGATGGGTCGTGACAATATCAATATATATATATATATATATATATATATATATATATATATATATATATATATATATATATATATATATATATATATATATATATATATATATATATATTTGGTATACATTTGATTCCATTTTTTTATAAAAACAATATGTTTTGTTTTTAGTGTACATATGATATACCAAAATATACCAACATGCACAAATATCTGATGCCATGTTTTTTCTATAAAAAACATTATGTTTTTAATATGCATTTGATATACTAAAGATACACCAACGATATACAAATATCTGATGACCTTTTTTTCTATAAAAATAATATGTTTTTAGTATACATCTAATATACTAAAGATATGCAAATATCTAATGCCATTTTTTTTATAAAAATAATATACATCTAATATAATAAAAATATATATCTAATATACTAATGATTTACCAAATTTCTGGAAAACTTTTTTAATCGCTGTTGACCAGTGTTGACTAACATAAATGGTATTGGATGGGTCGGGTTTTCATACCAGATGACACTTTAACTTTCAGGAATCTAAAAATGTCCTCAAAATGCTCTAATTCCTACTAATTAGCCAGATCGACATCGAAAAAGTTTTTAATACCAATTTTTCAGCGAACTTTGTTCTTTTTCTACCAGCGATGAAACTAGGCATTCTTAGCCTTGAAATAAAGCTTGAGCTTTAAGGAGTTGATTGCAACTGATGTCATTTCCATTGGTTGCCAGAGTTGTCTAAAAAAAAAGAAGTTTCTGTCGAATCAAAATTTCAATATATAGCCAACAAATACAAAAAATAGCATCACCAATAGATTTCTTGGGTCCAAAATCTTAGAAAGAAATATTTATTTCGTTCAATCATCATCGGAATAGGTTGTCGAAGTTTCATAGGAAAGTCGTCAGAATTCTCTCTCTTATGTTAATGTTAATGAAAAATGTGTTAGGAAATGAATTCCACATCAACTAATGAAAAAACATATAAATGTTTTATAAGTGAGTGGATGTTGGATTTAACACAAGCCAATTAATTTTGTACAAGTGGGTTCCAATACTTACCCAATTATAAGCACATGTATATAAGGCTTATGGACTTTAATATGGTATCAGAGATTCATGCGCAAATTAATGAGTTGGATCCTAGGACCAATGTTCAAACCCCTTTTAGTGGACTAATGATGATGCTAATGTAGACCAAAGCTAAAGAAGAGATGCCAGCCGATCCATGTTGATCGATTTCTGCAAGTACATAGGTCGTGAACAAGTAATATAGTAGTGAAATAAATATTGATCCCACGAGGAAGGGTTAATAAGTACCAAAATTATTGAATGTTCTATTATTTAGACTATCATATAAAAAGTCTTGTGATTTAATTTAAATAAGATATTCAGTGCTATTGCACATGTAAGTAGAGTGTGAATGATTGAACTAAAAAGATCACTTCAAGATAAAATTCTCAGGTAAGTGGTGAGGTCACAGCGATCCCATTTAAAAACTACTTTCCTAGACAGAATATTATCAAGATAAGTAATTTAGTAGCGCAATAATTCACTAAATCTATACCTGACAATAGAAAAATTAATTATAAAATTATTTTAGACAAATTTAAAACTAATTCAATATATGTAAATCCTAGGATTTAGATTTCATCAAATAATTACCTATGGTGTTCTTATGTTTGCTTCGTTGGTTTAATTTTATTAGAATTAATTATTAGATTTTTCTTTAATTATGTGAAGTTCTCTCTCAAGATAAATCACAAGTATTCATGTTAACCTTATGTCTACTCTCGTTATCAAAAGCAATTAATATAAACCTATTAAGTTTTATGAAAATCCTTTTAACAATCACAAAGGAGTGTTCTTATCTCTAAGCAACACGTACTCTACGTCTAATATCTTAATGAACTAATATTATGCTTTCACTCTCGCTACTTCACATAATATCTTTAAACATATAAATAATGATCAAGTATTTACAAGTATTAAGTTTTAAGATAAAATATTAATTCCAATAATCAAAACACTCAATCAATCAAACATAAAACACCATAAAATAATCAAAAGATTATATCTAAATTTTAAAAAGATAAATTTAGCTACTCATAATTAAAAGGGAAGAAACAATTAAATTAATAATTAACATGATAACAAACATAATAACAATTTATAATTAAATTCAAGAATAGAGTTTAGAAAGAACTTATTTTAGGATACAATCTTTGATGAATTCAAGCTCCAAAAACTCTTCTTTTTTTTTTTTTATTTATCAAAATAACAATAAAAGAAATCTACACTAAGAAACTATATGAAAATCTCTCTACATCTATTTTTTTTACTACTTTGAATTATGATTTTGGAGAAGAAAGGTAATGTCTATTTATAGGCAAATTCCACCTTCTTTTTCAACCATATTGCATTATTGACTGCATTATTATTTTCATGACATCATTGTCTGCATCATTTATTTCATGACATCACCTGCATCATTTATAAAATGACATCATTGTCTGCATCATTTATAAAATTACATCATCACCTGAGATTATTGTATCATTGTGACATCATTTTGATCTATAAAAATACTAAAAATATATTATAATTTATTTATAAATTGTAAAACTATTTATTTCTAAAAATAAGTAATAATATTATTACATTCTCAAAAACTAAGCTAAAATTTGAATTTGAACAAATAAAATAACTCTAAAAATGTAGAGTTGTCAGTCTATTTGTAAGCAAGTGTCAACCGGCTTGTTACGTTGGCCATGGGCCAAGCCCAATTGCACTTGAGGGGGTGTGTTGAGAAATGAATCCCATATTGAATAATAATAAAATATACAAATGATTTATAAGTGAGTAAGTGTTAATCCTAGTACAAGCTAATTAGTTTTGTACGAGTGAATTTTAATTATTGCTCACTTATAAGACTATATATATACGAGTTCATAAATTTTAATAAAATGGGATATTTTTGAAAATAGAAATTTTAAAAAATGCATTCGTTAGATGAGATGTATATGTGAGAATATATATATATATATATATTTTTAGGGTAGTTGTATAGAAAGTCCTAAAACTTTTGATGAACTATCAGGCCGAATTGAACTTTCTTGCAAAGAAAGTCACTGGATTTTGCTGCTAATTAATCCAACCAAATCAATAAGAGCTGCTGGATTGGATATATGGCTGCCGTTATAGTGAACCGAAAGAGAGTTACAGTATACTTGGCTCAACAACTACTGTTAATTATTGGCCGCTAGAATCCGGAAATTATACTATGCACCATGTCTATATTGTAATATGGATAGGGATATTTGTTAAAAATAAAGGCACATGATTTTTTTCGATTATATTAACATGTTTTGCTCTTTTAATTTTGTTTTTAAATTTTTTTTATTATTTAATTTTTTAAAATATCTAACATTGCAAAAAAAAATTAAATGGATCATAAAATTTGTTAAATTAAGTGCTAATTATTATTTTTTATTTCAATAGTTGGAATTAAAAATATAATAATTATTTTTGTTTCTCCCATCTAATAATTATTATAATTGTTATCAGTAATATTATAATTGATAATATTGTAATTAAATTATAATGTATCTCTAGTATAAGACAATGTGCATAAATTAATTATTATCAGAATATTTTTATCATTAATATTGTAATTAAATATATATTTCATCATTAGTTAACAGTTCAAAAGTAATGTATATGCAATTCAATACAAATGTACATGTATTTAATAAATAATATATCTGTAGTTGGAGAGTCATGTACATGCAATTAAATTATAATGTATATCTAGTATAAAACTAATTGTTATCAGAATATTTTAATCATTAATATTGTAATTGAATATACATTTCATTATTAACTAACAGTTCAAAAGTAATATATATACAATTCAATACAAATGTACATACATTTAAGAAATAATATATCTGTAATTAGATAGTCATGTATATACAGTTAAATTACAATGTATCTCTAGTACAAAACTAATGTATATAGACTAATTGTTATCATAATATTTTTATCATTAATATTGTAATTGAATAAATATTTTATTATTAACTAACAGTTCAAAAGTAATATACACATGCATTTAAGGAATAATATATCTGCAGTTAAAGAGTCATATATATACTGTTAAATTACAATGTATCTTTAGTGCAAGATTAATGTGCATAGACTAATTATTATCATAATATTTTTATCATTAATATTGTAATTGAAAATATATTTCATCATTAACTGACAGTTTAAAAGTAATGTACATACAATTCAACACTAATGTACATGCATTTTAAGTAAAAATGTATATTTATTTGGATAGTGATATACATACAGTTAAATTACAATGTATCTATGGTATAAGACTAATATATACAGGCTAATTGTTATCAAAATACTTTTTTATTATTAATATTGTAATTAAAGATATATTTTATCATTAACTAATAATTCAAAAGTAATATACATGTAATTTAATATCAATTTAGTTGCATTTTGAGCAAAAATATACCTTTTAATTTTAAAAAAATATATAATAATTCAATATATATTTAACTATAAATTATAATTTTTATATTTATTAGAATTATAATAATTATTAGATGGGAGAAATAAAAATAATTTAATTATAATAATTCAATTTTAAGTATTGAAATAAATAAAAATAAAAAAATGATTAGCATTTTAAATTAAGGAAAAAAAGAAAAAATGGTGAAAAAACAAAAAAAAAAGCGAAAAAGACGGGAATGGAATATTGAAAAAATCGCATGTTTTTATCTTTGACAAATGTTCCGCATGAGTATTATGGGCCCGGTTCATAATATACACGGGCCTATAGTATACCAATTGGCTAGAATAATTAAAAATTGGAATTTTTAACTTTTAGAATTTTATGCATAATTTTAAATAGCTAATATTTTTATTCTGAAGCACTATTTTCAAACTCCAAGTTTACCAAACATTTCATAATAGCCATGGGTTTTTGACAATACATACATGGGAAATTGATGTTGGAGGAAATTTGACCTCATCATCAAATTATTTGTCTAGAGAATGCTTTTCCCATGTTGGCTAATATTGTATAAATCAACAAGTCATATTCATCCAATAGGCTCAAACACATAATTTTGCAAAGTAACTTTGATTTATCACTAAGAGGACAAAGAAGGCAAGCAGAACATGCAAGAAAAGCATCAATATATCAAGACAAAAATAGTTTCCAAATTAAAGTTGTGTATGAACATTACTTGTTACTGTTAATTACAAATAAAACATCCAAAAAAATACAAAAGTGAAAAAAGAAAAGAAAAGAAAAGAAAAGAAAAGCATGTATGAACGTTTCTTTAAAGATTTGCAAAAAAAGGAAAGAAATAGGATAATGTAGATGAAGCTTGTATTGCAGGTGTTAGTCATAGCTATAGCTAAGATAAATGGTTAATTTTTTGCTATTTCTGCTGTGCACCAGAGCTATAATGTCCCAATATATTTTACCTACTATTATAGGTAAAGAGCAAATAATAATTGACATGTTTTTTTAAGAATTTAAGTTATATAGTGGGATCCTATTTATTTAGATATGTGATTGATTAAATAAAATAGTGGTCTTAGGGCTTTTAAATATTATTATTTTGGGCTTCATATGATTTTGAACTTATATTTTAAATTTAAAAATGCATTTTTATTATATTTATTTATTCAAAAGACTTTCACTATATTTATTTGTCTATTTAAAAAATTTGTTACTAATATAACTATTAATTAAGGAAAGAAATATATATATATACTAATTCCATGGAATAAAAATTCTACAATTTTTGTGGAATAGTAATTTCACAAAATATTAAAGAATTTGTATTTTTTAGGCTATGAAATAGGAGATTTCTATTTTTACCCTTACAAAAATGTTGGCAAGTTCAAACTCAGTACTATCACTTTTTTTTTTCTAGATTTTCATTATATATATATATATATATATATATATATATATATATATATATATATATATATATATATATATATATATATATATATATATATATATATATATATATATATATATGTATATATGTATATATTAAAATTTTAACTTGATCAAATTTTTTTTAAATTGAGTAAATAGAATAAAAAATTAATTTAGGTAATTAATTATAGAAATTATTTCTTAAATAAAATTTGATGAAATTATATTTAATTTTAATATTATTAATGAAATTAATTTATTACAAGGATATTATGGTCATTTATGTAGAATATAATAGTTGTTATATATTATGACCCAAATTATGAAATTGAAATAATTATTCTATTTTTTAGGAATAGTTATTCTATTTCTTGTATATGCTATTTTACAAACTAAATATAACTTAAAAATTAATTGGTAGGACAAATAATAAGTTTTAAAATTTGGTTACTAATTTAGTAGATAACAAATTATTTCATTTAATGGTTAAGATTAAAATTTGATAATCTAATAATTTTATATATATTAGGATGTCTTATCTCTAGTGTATAGCAGAATTCTTCTTAATTTTTAGTTATGATTTGCTTGTTCAAGTCTTTTATCTAGTGGGAGCACAGCTCGAGGTCTAGCCTCAAAGTGTTAAAGGCCACCATCAACATCAACTAGTGGCTTATTCTTAATTGTGAAAGGGATTAACCCCCTTTTTTTTATTTAACAAACTAAAAGTGCAATAAAATTTTTACTAGCTGCATTATTTGGATAGCATTCATCTTATTAATTCCCTAAATATGTGTCATTTAAATTTTGGGCATACAAATTAAAAAAAAATAAATAAATTATCATATTTTTAACAAAAAATTAAAATATTATTTTTTTAATTTTGATATAGAAAAATAAAAACAATTAATGCTAATATTTAATAAAAAATAAAAACAAAATAAAATTGAAAAAAAAATAAATATCTTTTTTAAATCTTAAAATAACAAATATTTTAGAACAAAAATAAATTTCTAAAACAACATATATTTAAAAAAGAAGTGAATACTTTTTAGTTGAAGGTTGTCAATTATACCTTATCATGTCTAGATTTTAAAAATAATATATTTTTTAAAAGTTCTGTCCAATTAATCTATAATTATCTTTTATAAATTAAGATCCACAACCTGGCTCATGATTAAATCTTGTATCAACCAACTAATTAAACTTTAACTTCCAACTAATTAGATCATTTAATTTGATCTTGTTGGTGCTAAAATTTGACACAAGGGTAAATTAATAATTGCACGGGTATCTCACTTGTGGATGAAGGTACACGAACCTATAAATTGCGTCTTTCTGACTTTTTATCAAAGGACTGAGAATACTCATATTTCCTTATCACAGTACATTTAGATTCTCAAAAACGAGTAAGTAGTAACTATGGAAGTAAAGTAAACAATAATTAAACAAGGGAGATTTTTATTGAGTGATTGCAATAATTATAAAAAGCTTAAGAATGGAAAACAGAAAAAGAAAATTATGCCCTATAGGGCTGATAAAAAGGCACATGATCTATTGAGTGGTTGATTGGTTGGGCCTTGTACATTAGATATCATTTAACTTAAATACTCCTTAGGAAATAACTGCTCCATCACTATTACGTTTTCAGTAACTGTTGCTCCATTCCCTTGGACAGTGCAACTAATGGTAACCTCTATAAACCACTCTCTTCAGAATTGTCTATAGCCATCTGGAATATTAACCATCACTGTACTTAACTTGTGAATCTCCATAGGTTTTACTGTTCAATTTGGGCTTGAATTTTAATAGGCCTTTTACAATTATAACTCAGAAAAATATTATGGTGTAAACACATCTACTTTAATATAATTATATTTTCATAAAAATTTAGGGTATCTGAAACATTTCTTACAATTTATTTTAATATATATATTCTCTCTAGAGTTTTATATATGACAATGGTGATGTAATTATTAAAATTAAAATTATTATAAATTTATTTAAAAAAAAAATTATGGTATCAATTACGTGGATGTATTACAATTGCATTACTTCACCGTTATAATTAGAATGATATGCTACGTATATATTTAAAGCAATATCATTTCCTACAAATATTTCAATCTGCTCAACATTATATGCATTTGTATGATTACATGAAGCAAGGATCTAATTAAACCATCTCTATCTCACTTTTCTTAACTTCATAATATTTCACATTAATATATTTCGGTTAGGGAACTCAGAAATATCAGTTTTTTTTTTTTTTTCTTTTTCTTCCCTTTCTTTTTTTTCCTTTATGCTCTTTTTTTGACTACTCTCCTTTTCTCTTTTGTCATGCTTAAGTGAGAACATGGACAGTTGGGAAATGCTTAAAGGAGGCTGAATATTTGTCATATTTTGAGGATAAGTTAACCATTTCTTTTCATAACAATAAATTACGAAAAGAATGAAATAAAAGTGCTGTTTTATAGCTTTCTGTGGTATCTTGGTCAAGGTCAGAATCCAAGCCAAAATCCTTGGTGAAGGTATGTAGAGTTTTCATAGCTTTGTGATCTATCAATTGGTGTCTTAAGATTAGAGGAAGGTATTGAACTTTCTGAAAGTAAGATGAATCTCATTCCCATCTAATCTTTACTGAATGATACTTTTTACTTAGCTTAAATAACAAGACTAATGATAAAAAAAATATATATATATATCTTGAAAAAAAATCATATAAAAACATGCCCAACTCTGAGTGAGTATAAAAAAAAAAAATGAACAAACAGGACAAAAAATATACTTGCTAAGGAATATACATAAACGGAAAGAAACCATATATTTCAAGCATAAAATTCGTTTGGTTTGCGGAACAAAATAGTAAAAAAATAAAATAATTATTTCATGAAATAGAACATTTATTACTCTTTATTAGTTCATAAGTTCGTAAATTATTTATTATTTATATAATGAATTATTAAAATTTTTTAGAATTTATTCAATATTTTAGATTATAAACTTTTATTTATGAAAAATAGTAATTCCATTCAAATTTGAACCAAATTAAAGTAGATCAATGAGCTTTTGATTTAATGATACTGAAGTTATTTCATGATAATAAGATTTTGATTGAGTTTCAGTTTTAGTCGAACCAAACTTACCAAAAAGAATTATATATACAAATTAATTTTAACACATATACATAGAGAGAGAGAAAGCAAGTCTTACTTAAACTGGGTAGATACACTTATTTAATATGATAATAGCATATGAAGTAAAAAGAGTGTCGATGTCTAGCAAAAAAAATGGATATATATAGGAGTCATGTTAGTTTAATATCTTTTCATTACTTGATTTAAGTGTATGAAATATGATATAATCAAGAATTTTTCTATATGTATATAAATATGTTCTTCAGATCGTTTAGTTGTTAATTGCCATGCATATATTGAAAGAAATGTCACCAAATTATACTTATTATGATTTGAAGGTGTAAAGATGTGATTTGCCTTTTGTGATTCTAAAGTAAAATCTTCTTTATGGTCTAAGGATTAGATGCTTCTCATTTTTTGTGCTGATCCTCTTTCTGATTGCTGATAATTCCCTCCACAACTGTTCAAAGACCAGAATAATGGTTTTGAAACCAACCAAATAACAATCACCGCACTCCACTAATGAGAGTTGTATATATATATATATATATATATATAACAATCACCGCCCTCCACTAAGCGTTTCCTTTGCATAATCCTTAAGTTATGAATCATAAACCCTTAAGGCATCATCAGTAAAGAAAGAAAATTTTTAAATGAAAATAGAAAGAAAATTGCTAAATGAAAACACAGTGCAAAATTTTGAATTATATATATATATATATATATATATAGTATTTTTGGATACCATATATATATATATATATATATATATATATATATATATAGTATGTGTGTATGCGTGTGACCATTATGATTTATCAGAAATATAAAATATTTTTGGATACTTACAAATTTAAGCTTTTAAATTGTTTTTTTCTTTTTTCTTGCATGAAGAGTATTTCACTAAAAAAAAAAGATTAAAATTCGAATTTTAAACACCTATCATTATTAACTTTTTATAATTTAAATTATAAGCACAAGTACTCTGAAAATTAAGGTTATCTTAGTAATATAAATTTTTTTTGGACTCTTATTTAGAATATACCCCAATAACATATTAACACATTTATAATTTAAATCATTATAAATATATTTATAATTTAAATATATAGAGTAAAAGATTAGATACAAGAAATTAGAGAATCGCATCCAAGTATGCTAATTAGGTTGGGTGCACACCTTTTGTTGGTGCTAAAATTTGGCACAAGGGTGAATTGGTAATTGTGCGGGCGTGCCACGTGAAGATAAAGGTACATAAGCTTGTGGATTGCACTTTTTTTGACTTCTTATAGAATGTGGATACCCAGATTTCCTTACTACAATACGTTTGGACTCTCAGTAATGATAGTAACTATGGAGATAGTATAAGCAGTAATGAAACAAAAGAAATTTTTATTAATGTGATTATGGTGATTACAAAAAGCTTGAAATGAAAAACAGAAAAAGAAAACTTATAAGAAGCACAGGGCCTGTTAAGTGTTTGATTGGTTGGACTTTCTACAAGAGATACAATTTAGCTTAAATATTCTCTAGGAATTAACTGCTCCTCTAGTGCTACTTTTTCAGTAACTACTGCTCCATTCCATAGGACAGTGCAACTGCTAGTAACCTCTATTATTCATTATCTCTCTAGAATTATCCATAGCCATTTAGAATATCAACCATCATTGGACTTGACTTGTAAATCTCCATAGGATTTACTGTTCAACTTGGGCTTGAATTTTTAATGGGCCCTTTAACAATTTTAACTCAAAAATATTATGGTGCAAATAATGCCCCTCACATACAGTTTGATTGAAAATCAAATTGTATGGATGAAAAAATCGTTGTCCTTCTTTCTGACAATCTATTTCTATAATGGAACACAAAATTCCTGAGCTAAAGAAAAACTCCAATCATCATTCTTCTGACCAACAATCTCTACAGCACCATAATTCCTTAGAGAAAACTAATTTTTTTATTAGACAAAATTAATCTTACTCTAGCTTCTTTTAACCCTCCTATTATAAAACCAACTAATAACTCCAATTCCACTTTAGATACAAATTTTCTTAAATTAAATCCATCCCTAATAAAATTTTTAACATGTCCAAATTTACCCCAAAATTCTCATAATTCACCCAAATTACCTCAAAACTTTCAAAATACACAAAAACCCATTTATCCTTTTATTTCTTCCACTTCCTTTTTCTTGTCTTAGCTTGTTGCTATCCCACAGACGTTCAGTTCATCACCGACGCCATTCAGCTCATCGCCAGCATTGTCTAGCTCATCACTAGCGTCACTATCATCCAAGGCACCAATTTCCTACTGTTTAAAGCATGACCAGGCCACATCCTCACCACAAATTGTGCACCATTGCCATCGGTCTCCACCACCGTCGATTCCACACATCAGCAGCTACCTAATGAGCATTCGGCCACTCTCTAATCACTTGACTCCATTGGGTTTGTTAGATTCTCCAATCACGTTACTCTTTGTATTACTCGACTTGCTATTTTTTTTTTTAAACAAAAGGAAAATTTGTTTGTTTATTGTAAATTAAATTAGCTAATTAACATGAAATCATTTAATAACTATGGATTTATACAAAAATTTAGGCTTTAATTTTTAGCCCAAAACCAATAATAAATCCAAAGAAATTAAATTAATTCTTATCAACTTGACCAAAATTTATGATAAACAAATTGAAGATTGAGCTAGGAGTTTTATAAGAATTAAGAAATTTGAGACAAATTATGAATCTTTAACTAGAAATCCTTAAGGAATTTCGATTTGTTTGGATTCACATTGGTCATTGCTCTTGTATAAAACTGTGAAATTGTTAGAGTTAGATTAGTGACTTTCAAGAAGAAATTATTTTGAAAAGTAACAATTTCAACATTATTGCCTAAAAGGATTTAGTTGTCAAGAAATAAATTGGCCAAAATAAATTCTACTTACATGTATTGACTACGGATAGCATGTCTTCTCCCTCTCTAGTGCCTTCATCAGCTTCTCTCTCTATCGCCTTTACCTCTCTCACCAAGTAATACCTCTGTCCGTTCATTAATTACTCATTCTTTCTGCATTTTTATGACTAATGTCAACTCACTTTTATAGAGTTCTTGCTTCTTCATTACCTGGAGGAATCGATGCGGCAGCATTAAATTCATTAAATTCCTTGTCTGCAGTTGTTGATTCCTGTGATATGCACCTAGACAAGTTACTCATTAGTAAGCCCTTCCGAACTTCGACTTCTATTGGTGGATCTAAATCTTTGTCAGGATTAAGTGGAGAATGGTCCCTTTAGGTTGATCGACTCACCTCTTTTTACAAAGACCATTGGAACAAATTGGGTATTCAGCAATTAGTTGCTATGAGCACTCACAAAATTGTTGCCCAAGAAAATCTCCTTTCAATTGCATTACAATTTTGGAGCAAGAGCCTAAATTCCTTTATTTTCCCTTTCAGATTTGCTGCCATTACTTTGAGGGATATTTTGCTACTGACCGGTCTTCCTATCCTTGAAGATGATGGTTTTTGTCTGATAAATTCCAATGACTCTTCTTTGCTGACTTTCACTTCTGATTCTACTCAACTCAGCTCTTATTCTAGCCTCATATCCAAGAGATGCAAACTCAAGATAAACCTTTCAATTGAGGAACATATAGAATTTTTATGGGTATTGATCTGCAAGTTTATATTTTGTCCTTCTAGCAAGCCTGTTCTGGAATATCTTCCCTTAGCTCGTGCACTTGATGCTGGAAGGAAATTTGCACTAGGCAGTATTTTCTTAGGATTGATTTATCATTTAATAGACAAATATCTTAATGATGAGCCTATTACCAAGGCTAATAGGGGCCTTTGGATTCTTTAACTATGGTTATTTGCCTATTTTTCTGAATTAGATAATACCTATACTTTTAAGTCTAATGTTCCTATTGGTATTCAACTAATGTCATGGACTTGTGCTTCCCCTAATATCATGAGCTTTCTGAAAGGGGTTACCCAGAAAGGATTTGACATTTGTACCTCAAGTTTGATGGAGTTAACATAGCCTCACATTCTTCTGCTTGTTAGAGTCCTTCACCTTATTAAGGTGACTTTAATACTAGGGAGGCTTATGTATATACTCATCCAAGGTTCTTGATCCATGGTGGTTGTTATGGTTTCATCAACTTTCTTGGTACTTCTTCTATGAGTTTCTACCCTAATATCCTGGCCTTTGGAGTTGCCAATTTGGTTTTCACCAAGTCATTCCCTAGCTTCCTTCTTTAAGTGCTCCCAAAGTTATCAATAACAACACCGTGAGATCTTTAGTTCAAAATTATCAGACTTTATCTTGCTTTGCAGTAGTTATATCTCAGGCCAGTATTGATGAATTCCATAGACGGTGGTCCTCCTTTTATGATCTCCCTACAGGTTGGTATGTTTCTGACTTAACATTTATTTCATTATTTTACTTGTTTTCACCTTTTCTTATCTGTAGGTGTGGCTAGTTCTCCACCAACCCAACCTTTAAAAAAACTAAAAGCTAAACCCAAAGGAAAGGTTAAAACTTTCATTAGAGAAGCTCCAC